>JAFLJL010006668.1:7500-11524 GCA_018398815.1 Conus ventricosus
AGCGTCATTGTTAGTTAGACGTCGTGGCGCCTACCCAGACTCAGCTAGCCACTTTAGAGTGACCAGTGTCCACGAGTTAAGCCACACGGCGCCAGTTAAGTAGGGAAGGGGGGAAGGTAGTGTGTGGTGGGGGGTGAAATCTAGCTAATCAATTAAATGACCAATTGACCACCACAGAGAGTAAGGTGTGTAGGCGTGACTGTCATGATTTGAATATCCAATGGAATTAGAGGGAGATAACTTCGGGGTGTCAGGGGTAAAAATACTGACCAATGGTACTGGCCCTTGGACACGGGGTTAGGGCATAAAGGAATGCGTGAGTGAGAGAGAGGAGGGAGGAAAACGAACAGACAGAGAGAGAGAGGGAGAAGTTCGGGGAAGTAGGCTCTCGCCTACAGGAAGGCAGGGAGAGGAGAACGAACAGGGAGAGAGAGATGAGGAGGTTCTGGGTATAGTCTCTGCAGGAGAGAAAAGGCAGGGAGATGAAGGACAGAACGAGGGGAGAACGAACAGAGAGACAGAGAGAGAGAGGTCTGAGTGTAATCTCTGAGGAGAGAAAAGCAGAGAGATGAGGGGAGGAGAGAAGAGAACCAAGTTGAGAGATTAGCATGAGATAGTCTGCAGAGGAAGGACTGAGGAGAGATGTGGAGAGAGAGAGAGTTGCTAACTAATGAAGAAGAAAAGAAAGAAAAGAAAAAAGAAAAGAAAGCAACCATGTCCATTTGATTAGAGCAGACTAGAAGAGAGAGAGAGAGAGAGTGCAATGCGTTAATGCAGGAAGAAAGAAAGGAGAACAGATTGATGTTGATAGTCACTGTTCTATCCTCACTGGGGTTCGACCTCATACTTGGCCAGCGCCACTTTCATCAGCAGTCCAGCCTGACCGGTGCCAGCAGTCCAGCTTGACCGGCGCAAGTAGACCAACACCAGTGCCAGCAGTTGTGTCGTGTTGTGAAAGTGACAGTGAAAAGAAAAAGAAAAGAAAAGAAAAGACAGTGATTCGTGAATAGTTAAGATCACCTGGCCAGGTAAAGTGAAATCTATTTATCCCCGGGGTTAGTTAATGATGTTTTAGAAAAATGATTTTGTGAAGTTCAGGAAAGAGAGAATGTTTTATTTTTGTTTGTTCCATATGCATTGATGGTTCGTTCTATGAACATGTGTAGTAAAGTTATAGACTTTACTAGGGGTTTTGATGTACGAATGCATGATATATGAATGAGATCGTAACAAGCTGTGAGTGTGTTTGGGCTGTGCGCTAGTCCTTCCCCCACTGACAACACCGAGGTTGACAATTTATTGGCGAGCCTGCCAGGATATTCTGGCCCATTTATTATAATTGTTCAACTTCTCAGAGAGGAAGCTGGGTGGGATTCAAGTTTTGTAATCCTAAGACAAGGGGTTGTCTTACTGTAGTTCCCAAGATAGTTAAATACTAGGCTTGGCATTGCTTCCAAGATAGTTAATACTAGGCTTTGGGATTTCCAGCCCCAGAGTACTCATTTCGCACAGATTGCCTATAAATTTTCGCTCTCTAGATGGGTCAGGCGCTGGGCGTCTTATAAAAACTATTCGGTTGTCCCAAGCTAATATTACATACTAGGATTGGTGCTATTACGTCAGCTCGTGGTCGGTAACCACCAGTTTGGGCTGTCGATAGTAATAAAATCTGTTCAAAAAAAAAAGAAAAAATGAGAGATATAAATGCAAGAAAGAACACCCCTAATGTATCAACTGTGAGCGTCGCTCGTGATATATGTTACTCAGAGATGAGTTGCGTGCTTCGTTGAAAACCAACAAAAAGATGGAAAGAGATAACTCGCGGAAAGACGCCGCGTCGCATTGGAAATAGCAAGCGGGAAAAGGCTAAGGAAGACCAGAAATAGAAAAATTTAAGTATTCAGCTAAGTGATAATCAGGCAACGGCAGGAAACAGAAAGAATAAGGGAACGCAGAAAACAGAAAGAATGAGGAAGCGCAGGAAAACAGAAAGAATGAAGCAGGACACGGGAAAGTTAAAGGTTCAATTAGAATTAGAGAAAGTGAGAATACAAAGGAGACACCGAGGATGGTAGTTCATCTCCATGGACCTGTGCGCAGCTATGCTCCCGCACCCAATTTGCCCAAATTCTCTGAAGAACCGATTCGGTTGATGCGTACAACAGACGTTTCGAACGTTTTGCGACGGCAGTCAGGGTGGCCTCCAGAATAGTGGCAGTCATTTTGTCGGCCGTACAGACGGCAAGGCATTACAAATTTTCACTGCGTTGCCAGCAGAACAACAGTCTGATTTCGGCGCTGTGAAGGAATCATTGATGAATAGGAATTGACCTTCCACAGAGGAGGGTTCAGGAAGAAATTTCGTTCGAGCTAAATTACAAGCAGGTGAGACTTACACTCAGTTTGGTGCACGTTGGATCACTATTTTGAGAAGTGGGTTAGATTGAGTGGTACGAAAAAGGAGTTCGCTGAAATGAAAGATCTAGTTATGAAAGAACAGATTTTGTCAGGTTTGCGTGCCCTGAGATAACCATACATTTGAAATAGAGACAGCCAGAGACAGCGGAGTTGTATGAAGTCGACAGAGGTGTAAATAGAGAATGCACGATTGGGCACTAAGGTGCAGGAGAAACAGGTGCTCTAGGCACAGGTTGAGAAGAAGCAAGGAACCGGATTTTCTGTCAAAAGTCTGGCAAACCCATGGGGGGCATAAGGAAGGGCCAAAGGACTTAGGTTTTCATTTCACAAGAAGGGACATGTTGGCGAGGGCTTGTCGCAAGAGTGTTCCAGAAGGCAGCAGCCTTGCAAGAAAAGATCGATAAGGGTCGTCAAGGGAAACGACCTGCAGTGGAAACCCAAAAGGGATTCAGTCGAAGAGGGGGGAGTGCGCTTAGGGCTACACTGGCAGCAGCATGTCAGGGATGGGGCACTAGGCGAGGGGGTTCTTTACCAGGGGAGAAGGGTGGATGGCCACAAGGGGAAAGTGTTACAGACACTGGTTGTTCATGGGGGGTAGACGAAAAACGCTGGTCGAAAAGGGAAATTTGAAGGGCAAATCCAACCGTACTAAAAATCGAGGGCACTTGGGGGGATTTCCAGTTGCTAAGATAAATACGAACCCCTTTATTCTCGGGCGAGTTGTCTGCGGGGTATGAAAAACCCCCTTCAGATTAAACTTTGGAAATATTCCAGGGGAAAGGGATCCGGGGGATCCTGAGTTTTTTGACTGCTACGGGGGCCGCTTTTTCAAAACGGAGCAAGAAGGGGGGAAAAGGGTTTTAAACCGTTAGTTGTTCCAGAAGGTCGGGGATAGACTGTCGCCTGATGAGGTTTTGGGCGCCAGGAACAAACCCTTCGCTCGGAAGCTTGGGGGTTGGCAAGAGGTGGGGAGAAAAAGGAGGGTTTAAGGGGGGGAAAAAGAATTTTGTGAAAGGGGGGCTGTTTACCGAGTGTTACCAAGGGGAAGAAGAATTTACCACTCAGTTAGAGGAAACCCCAGGTTATCGTGACACTGTCATGTCATGGGTCAGGTCGCTCATGGCGGGGCATCTCGCACCCGCAAAACGGGGACCGAATCTTTTATGACTTTCATTGCCAGAGCAATGGGAGACTAACGTTTTTTGATGTCATGTGAGTGTTAAGGTCAGCCCAAAAAGGGGTGAAGAGGAAGGCGCCTCTTAAACACCCCCATAATTTACAACCCCTTCAAAAGGTGGCTTTGATTTTTTTGGCCCAACCGCCCGTTCCAAAGGGGGCACGTAAACACGAAGGTTCAAGGGAAAGTTTTCAGGAGGCAGGGCGTTTAGAAAAGCAAAGACAGGAAGGTAAAAAAGCAATCCCTCAAGCGGGGGATCAAGTCCTGGTACGCTTCCCCCGGGGACAACAAGCTGCTGAGCATTGGAAAGGCCCTTTACCACACTGAAAAGGCGGGCGGGATTACCGAAAATTTAGTGAAAAGGAAACAAAACTTTTCCATGCAATTTCTCCGCAAAAAAATTCAGGGGCCCCTGGGGGACTCAAAAAA
>JAFLJL010006669.1:0-11512 GCA_018398815.1 Conus ventricosus
TTGGCCAAACAGAACGAAAAATTTTTTTGAAGGGTCCCCGGGGGGGCCAAACCCCCCTTTTTCCTCTCTTGTTTTTTTCCCAAAAAAACAAAGCAGGGGTTGGTTTTTTCCACAAGGGGGGGAGCATCTATCTCCTGCCCCTCTTTAGTTTAAAGATAAACAACATTTTTAAATAGTTCAGCGGGGTTCAACTGCTCTTTGTTGTGGTGATTTTGTGTTACCAAGGAAGCTGTCCCCCGGGTCCAGCGCGGGCTCCAGTTTTGCGTGAAAAACCCATCGGGGCGGATGAAAACGGTTTCACCTTTTCTGCTAAAAAAACCCAGTTATTCACTTCCAAAATTTTCCGTTTTTTTTTTCCAGATCCGGAACTTCAAGTGGGAAATCTCCCATTCCACTGTTAAAGGGGGGAAAATTTTTGGGGAGTCTTTTTGACCAAAAATTTAAACTTTCTCACCCATATTAAAAAACCCAAAACGCTTCCCAAAAGGCACTGAATATTCTGGGGTCGAACACACCGACGGGGCGCTGTAAGAAAACTTTGTTGCCCCTTCAAAACCCTGGTCCTTCCAAATGGATAGGGGTTTGTGCGTGAGGGCTCCGCGATCATCTTACCTAAAACTCTTGGACCCTATCCCCCACAAGGGCTTCGTCCTTTTCTTGGGAGCGTTCCGCACCCCCCCTGTGTACAGCCTGTCGAGAGGCAGGTAACCTTCACTGCCCCAACCGCGGCTGAAACTGTCTTTGAATTATTTCTCCGACTGTTCTCGAAACCCCAGAATCCGCCTATACTGTGTTTTTACCCTCCGTTCCAAAGTAAGTTTGAAACAAACCCAAATGTATTTTCCCCCTTTTGGCTTCGTATGCACCTCCGGGGGAATGCGGTCTAAACCGGGGGGTAGTTTCCGATTTTTCCCAAAGGTTTTCCCGGATCCCTCCCGGGCCTTTTCACACCGAATTCGTTTTGATCTTGCGCTTTTCGCAAAAAAGTCTACCACTCTCTGGCGACAAGGGATTTATCTGAAACCCCTTTCCAAATTCCCCTCCTATCAAAAAATTTCACTGACGGTTCCAAGTTGAGGAGGGTGGCTGTGCCCTATCCCTGGGCTCCTTCTCGATATGTTGGAAATACCCTTCCGATGCTTCTGTCTATTCTGCGAAATTACTGCTTGGTATGGTTTGAAAATAACTCACATTCTTCAAAAAGGGGCTTTCTGGTTCTGTCGGATTCGCTGTCAGCTTTGGAAGCCATAGTGGCCCCAACCTTCAGCATCCAGAACTTTTTTCATTTCTTTGAACTTTTTAGCAAGTTGAAAGACGGACGGTTACAAAACATTACTCTTGTTGGGTTCCTCGTCATTTGGCATCGGCGGGAACGAAAATGGTTGATCGTTTAGCCAAGAACGCCACAAGAGAGAAAACTGTCCAACATTTATATCCCCTGTTCAGATGTGAAAACCAAAGTTAACGATAATGTGAGGAGACCTCTGGCAGGGAGGATTGGAAACACACAGACGAGTAAACAAAACTCTTTCAGATCCGTTCTCAAACCTTAAGCGACTACCTTCCATCCAGTCGGCTCCGAGGTCGTATAAAGAGGAGGGAAAGGTTCTGTGCCCGGCTGCAACACCGAGCCATTCGTATTTTTTCACCCCATGCTTACTTTTTTTAAGAAGTTATGAAGATGCTCCGGGTGCTTTCCATGTCTTGCGCCACTCACAATAAAACATGTTCTTTTAGAGTGTTTGGACTTGCAACGATTTGAGTCACAAACATTTTACAGCGGGAGTCCATGATGTTTCCTGTTCAGGGATGTCCCGCTGAGGTGATCCTGAGTTGTTGAGAGGCAGATTTAATATATTTCATCTGGTGTAAGATTTTACGGAAGAAAGAAAGATTTTAACAAAGTTTCTGGTGCGTTTGTAGACGATGTAATTTAATGTGATGTATTGAAAGGTTTTTTTTTTTATGAATTGTGAGTTGATTTTAACGTACGGTTGACAGCCCTGATATGGCCCTTTGCGCGTCGGCGGGGCTATAAGCAACATTATCTTATCTTATCTTATCTCGTGTGTGTGTGTGTGTGTGGTTTTCAAGGGCATAAAACAAAAAAAAAACAACTTAAATCAAAGGGGCATCTGCTTGTTTTGCACAATTCTCTTTGTGTCTTAGAAAAGAACTGCACAGGCTTATTCATTTCTGTATTTTTTCAGAGACGATGTGAAATTCAATACACAGGCCTAACCTTGATGCTATATCGTGTTTTCTCACGAGGCGGTGGAAGGGCGCAGGGGATTATGCCGGGGTTCTACAACAGGCCAGAAGCTATCACAAGGGAGAGAAAGGTTCCCCTACCTCCACAATGGCTCCTGCCAGCAAACGGGTAATGGTGCACGCAAAGGTCAAAACACATGATACAGAACAGACGACAGACTGCCTGACGAACAAGGTCTGCACATTGACATATCAAAACACAAACTGGCTGTGCTGAACAGTTTCTTGGCCAAGTTTCAGTTCCAACCAAAGACTCGTCAGTTTGTTATCATAAAAAGCTCGGTAAGTAAACCAAAAATAAAAAATCATTGTCGAGGTACTAACTTTACATTAGATTGAAGATTCATTGTTAATATTATTAAGTATATGCTAAACGGTTTGCTAGTTCATGTAGATAAACAGACTGTTGTATACCAGACTGTTTTACTCTTATCCGATTTTGCCGTAATTTTTACGGCGAAAAAACAAATTGAAAATTACGGGAATTTCGGCCAAAAAAATTTATTACGGGTGGAAAAAAAAAAAAAAAAAAAAAGCTTAAACGCAAAGTTTCTTTTGCTCACGATTCCGGTCAAAAGGCAAACAGCAGTGAAGCGTTTCCCAGCGTGCCTTGCGTCTTTCCTTTGCCAAAGACAAATGGCGATCGAAGCGAACACGCGCAGCCCACGGTGGTTCATCCAAATGTTCAAAAGTTGCAAAAGTTCGGCATCAGTTACGTGACTCATACATGAGACGCCCCTGGTGAATACAGAGATTCATACTTGGCGAAGAGTATGCTTCTGTGGTTATGTTCTCGGATTTTTTCTATCGCGCATTCAGGCCAGTATGACATAGAGTTACACTGCAAAACGAAAAAAAACACCTGAAGTACGTTTGAAACGAAGAAAGATGCCGAGTCTTCAAGACACTGACATCGTTTTTTCACGAGAAAAGATGATACCAAAAAGGGAGTTCGATGATTTGTCTGTCATAAGGGCAGAAGCAATGGTAGCGGAAACTTGGTGTAAATGAAAAGGGGCCATTGTTGTGTCTGATGTTATCATTGTGGGTGTGTTTCCATAAGTTCAAGAAAGCATGAACTGACTTTCAGAGCGCTGCTAGTGAACAACATAATAGTGACTTGCATATCATTAGTATTATACTTATAAAACAGTATTCAAGAGTGGCTTTCTTCATCATAAGTTGTTTTGTGTGTATGAAATTCTAGGACTACTCCCCACTCCCAGTTGTGGTGTTTAACAAGTTCAAGCATGAAACGACTTGAGGTGCCTGTAGCTGAACAATTTGAAGGTAACTGGTTAAGTAACAGTGCTTATTATAAATTAAATACTAGAATTGTATAATTAACCAAAGTCCTTGTTTATTATCGGTATAAATGCTTTACATTTGATCTACATGTGGGTAAGTGCAAAAAGTCGCTAAATATTGCGATTATGAAAATTACGTTTTTTTTCTGAAAAATTTAACGTTTTTTTATGAGACATTACAGGTACACGAAATTGGGGGTAAACAGGGCTGGATATAAGATATAAAATGGATAGATAGAGTTACAGGTGGATGGATGGATAAAATAGATGGATCAGTTGGATCAGATTTAGATAACACAGACATGAGCGGGGTAAGAGAAACGGGAAAAAAAAGAAAAAAAGAGAAGAAAAAAATCAGTATGATAAATTCCAGATCTACTTTTGGGTTGGTTTCTTCCTTGTGTGAAAACAAAAACAAACAAAAAAACCTGAATCTGCTTTGTATTAATCTGATATTGTTATAAGAAAAAACAGACCACGGAACAAAAGGAAGGGGGGGGTGGGGGGGGGGGGGGGGGACAGAATGCTGCCAGATTGGCTGTCAGACAGGACAAAGGACTCCGTTACTCTGTTTTACAGGCCACCTGAGGTGTTCTGATTCCATGCATTCTTTCTGTCCATTTTCTGTGTATGCCTGAAGAAGACAGACGTGGATGGAATTCCGTGTCGGTTTTCGCATATCGTTCAAGAAATAAGCACAACCCTGCACTCTTCGTTCTTGGTGTGTATTTTGTATAGTGTGACAACTGAGGTAGTGTTGAGGTTATCACTGAGTGGCCAGTCCCTTGATCCTGACTTCTTGGACTATGGTGATCAGTGACTCGGTGAACTTTAGAATTGTAACAATGAGGGGCCCCCCAGGGGGTCAGAAAAGCAAATGGACATTCTGGACTCATGATGCTGCTGGTTGTTAGTATCATGTCCAGCAAAGGGTTCCCCCCCCCCCCCCCCCCCCCCCCCCCCCCCCCCCCACCCCCCCCCCCACCCCCCCCCCCCCCCCCCCCCCCCCCCCCTTTTCCACTAGTGTTAGCTGGGGTCTGAATGCTAGTCTTCACTGAGCACTTAGAGCTACATAAGTATTGACCCTTGCAGACGTCTAAGGACATAATCCACTTCGTTTTAAAAAAAACAAAATGTACATGAAACAAACAAACAAAAAACATGCCACATAGGGATAGTGGGAGGTTGAATTGGTGTATGGTGGAATACTTGTTCAGAATCATACACAGAGAAATGTGTTAGTGCCACAAGTTATTCCCCCCCCCCCCCCCCCCCCCCCCCCCCCCCCCCCCCCCCCCCCCCCCGTCCCCACCACAGCTGTGATCTACGGTGGGAGCGGGTGGGTAATCTGACAATGTGTGTGTTTGTGGCTACAAAGTTATTCACCTCAGCTATGATCTAAAGGTGGGTCGGGTAATCTGACCAACTGTGTGTTTTTGGCTACAAGTTATTCACTAACTATGATTCTACAGGAGGGTCGGGTGGTTAATCTGAACCAATGTGTGTGTGTGGCTACAAGTTATTCACTAGCTCATGATCTACAGGGGGGTTCGGGTAATCTGACCATGTGTGTTTGTGGCTACAAGTTATTCACTCAACTATGATCTACAGGTGGTCGGGGGTTAATCTGGAACCAAATGTGTTTGTTGTGGCTACAAGTTTACATCAGCTATGATCTTCAGGTGGGTCGGGTAATCGACCAATGTTATGTTTGTGAGTGATTAAGTTAATTCACCACAGCTGTGACCTCAGGTGTGTCAGGTAAACCTGACCAATATGTGTTTGTGGCCTACAAATTTTATTTCACCACAGCGGTTGGTCCTGCAGGTGTTGTCCAGGTAACAGACCAATTATGTGTTTGTTTGCTACTAATAGTTCACACAGCTGTGACCTTCAGTTGATGTCAGGAACCTGACCAATTATATGTGTTTTGTGGCTTACAGTTATTACCAACAGCTGTGACCTACAGATGTGTCGGGTAACCTGACACCATATGTTTGTAGCGACAAGTTATTCACCTAGCTATGACCTACAGGTGTGGTCAGGTACCTGGACCAATATGTGTTTGTGGCTACAAGTTATTCACCTAGCTATGAATTACAAGTGTTGTGTCAGGTAGCCTGACCAATATTGTGTTGGTTTGTAGCAGCAAATTTTTCACCTCAGCTATGACCTACAGATGAGTCAGGTACATGACCAATTGTTTTTGATGAGTCAAGTTATTCACCACCCGCTGTGAACCTGCAGGTGTGTCAGGAACCTGACCATATGTGGTTTGTGGCTACAAGTCTTACTCACCACCGCTATGACCCTGCAGGTGTGTCAGGTAATATGGGACCAAAATATTGTTTGTGGCGGCTAAAGTTATTCCACCACAGCTGTGACCTGCAGGTGTGTCAGGTACCTGACCGAAGTGACGGTGTTTGACGAGGACCAGTCCGAAACTGCTGCCGGCTGTTGAGGGCGGGGTGGTGACGGAGGAAGTCACCTGGCATCTCCTCCCCTTCCCATGTGCTACGTTCACCCTCCCCTGCGGGTCCTTTCAGCATTACAGGAGGTGACCAGTCAGACAGAAGGTGGGTGCATGGTGGGCCGTCTTGGAAGCTTTGGCGATGGATCAGGGAGATGAGGAAATGTTACGTAAGGTTACATCTGGCAGTGGATTAAGGTTATATTATTTTCACTGCGAAAACGGCCCCAAAGATATGAAATATACCATTTTTGGTATACAGTTGGGAGCCGGAACTAGCTCAGTTGTTTTTTGAGCGCCCGACTCGCAATCTTGGTGATCCTCCTCCCTGGTCTAACACTCCTCCCACACCCCTCGGGGTTTGCGGGTTCGAAACCTCGCCGGGGGCGTTTCGGTACAGGGGGATTTTTTCCCTCGGAGTTACGTTAACATTGGTTCTGACTCCATTTTACCCTACAGTCCTTCGAATGAGACTATAAACTGAGGTTCCGTGCTGTGAACGCATGCATAAAACATCTTCGCACACACGTAAAAATCCCATCACAACCTTTCGGAAAGAGTAGGCCAGTTTGGCCTTTGGTATGGATGACACGTTATCACATAGCATGCACCCTGGCATGGAGAAATGGAAAAGAATGAAGGAAAGAAAGGAAATGAGTGATCGATATGAACGGATACTGACTGGGATGACACGGGAAACAACTGAAATGAAGCGCCAGCTGGCGCTCTTCAGTCGGCATACCCAGGTAGGAGCCCGTTGTGTAAATGAGTGCTGATTGTTAAAGGCTTAGGGGGGGGGGGGAGCTTGGCCTTAGGCGAGAATAGGCGCTATTAAGTATTCATTATTTATTATCATTCAACATTATTATTTTCATTCAAGTCTTTTATCATGGTTATGGTAAGCTGGTATGTGATTTTTGATTGATTTTTGTCACAAATTACGTTTGACTTGATATTAAATATTTGGTCTTGATGTGACATTGCACAAGAAAAAGGGTTGTAGTGTGGAATGTAGGTGCCTGTGTGCTCGTGTTTGTATGCTTTCAAGAGGGGCATCAGGCACGCTTGTGTTATTGTGAGTATGTTGTGTTTAAAGTGTTGTGTGTGTGTGTGGTGTGTGTATGATTGTGTGGGTGAGTGAGGGGAGGGAGGCTGAGAGAGAGAGCCTGCATGTATGGTGTGCGTAAGCATGTTCAGGTGCATGTGGTGTTTGTTTTGAGTGCATTGTATGCGTTGTGTGCTTTGTTGTTACAAGTTGAAAGGGAATATGTAAATGTGTGTGGACAGGATGAGAGTTGGGTGTCTGTATGTTGTGTGGAGGTGAAATATAGGTTGGGGTAGGCGGCAGTGGTAACAGAGTGGGATCGCCAGGCCTCTGTATTGGTATGTGTGCGTAACGTATGTTGGCATTAATTCAGTACGCTACGATGTATCAGCGTGCTCTTGTATATGCATAGGCAATTGCACATGTGTGTGTGTGTGGATGTGTGAGTGTAGTTTCTTCCCACTCATTCCTCATACATTATGAACTGTGTGATTGATGTTACATCTGATTGATACACTGCATTTTGAAAAACTCGGTTTCGTTTGTTTGTTGGCTTTTGTAGTGTTTGCTCACATTTGCCCCATGTTATGATTTAGGAAACCGTGACTTACAGGTCTTATTCAGAAATTCATTGCCACTTGTATAAAGTGAACCCTGTGATTAAAGTGGAAAAAAAAATGTGCTAGCCTCATTTAGAAAATTGATTACATCGATAATCAAGTAATTTGTTACTCTAACTGTTAAATGTTTAAGATGGTGAAAAAGAATCAACTTTAAAGTAAACCAGTCAGCACGAAAGAAACGTCTGTGCAATTGCGTCAACAGTATCGTGGATGCTTAAGTGAGGTATAATTGTATGGGTCAAGTGTGTGGTGTGTTCATGCATAGGCTGCCTATCATGCAGTTCCTTTAAATTATTGTCTCCCCCGCCAATCTCTCTCTCTCTCTCTCTCTTCTCCTCTCTCTCTCTCTTTCTCCATCCATACCTCCTTTGATCCTCCATATCTCAAGGTGGATGTGTCAGATTTATTGTCTAACAAGAGGAAGCTTACAATTCCTCAAAAACAAGATGTATTGTTCTCTCTTTTTTTTTTTTTTTTTGTCTTTCCATTCCGCCCCCTCTCCCCTTCCCATATCTCTGTCCAAGGTTCGTACGGTCCTTTCAGGTGCTTTAAAGTGCTGTGAAATTGGGTTTTATTTTAAAGGCCTTTTTAAAGTACTTTATATCAGCTAGGCATCCTTTGAAACAGTCAAAGGTCCTTTTAAAATGTGTTGCGGTTAGTTTAAATCCTTTAATTGAGCCAAAAGGCTACACAAAATCAACTACAACAGCATTAAAAAGCAAACCGAATTTAAAATTCCGTTGTCTTCGTTGATTTTGTCAGTAGCAGACGATATATTATCAGTCTAACAGTCACAGTTTTCCTGGAAATCGGCAGATCCCGTACGCGAGATTTAACGCGAGACTTAACATGCGCCATCTTGTTCGCGGCACCAAAGTTTCTATTTGTCTCAGAAAGCAACAAAAAAATGCCTGGGAAGTGCTCCTTTCAAGATCGGTGGTTGCGTGAGGACAGCTACAAAGACTGGGTGCGGAAAGTCATTGACAACAAACATGTGGCTCGTTGTGCTTTCTGTGAGAAAAACCCTCAACATAATGTCAATGGGGAATCCGTCTTGAGGCAACATGCCAAGACTGAACTGCACAAGAGAGCTGAGAGAAAGCGCCGGGCAAATACCAGATGCACTGTGACCGATTTTTTCACCAGCAGCAGTGGAACAGCGAGTGAAACTCGTCAATCGCCAGCTTCTCGCCCTGTGCCTTCAACGTCTGCCAGTACGGATACCAGCAGCAGTGTTGGCTCTTCCCCAGTGCTGCTTCTCTTCACCCATTCTCCACCCAGTGCTGCTTCTCTTCACCCTTTCCCCCACCCCTCCCTCATCACTCATCAAACTAGACTCTGGACTCTGCCTCTCTTAGCCACATTCATGTGACTCGAGTTGTGTTGGTGATGCCTCCTCCTATGTTCCTCTCCTCTACCCATATTTTGTAAAATGTACTGTGAATCACCCAGCTGTAGCTTATTTTCTTGGGGCCCACTTACTGACATATTTCACAGACCTGACTACTGCTACGATTCAGCCGTAGCAACTACGTATTTGAGGGGTCTGCTACGGAGCTACGACGAGCGATAATTTTGCTACGGTTTTTTCAAAGTTGAAGTCGATCATGGCGTTTTAGTAGATTTTGCGCTTAGTGAGTAGAGCAGTTCCGTTAGACGCGAGTGTTGAGCGGACTCGGTTTTCCTGTTCCTATCGCGCATGCGTGCAAGTCATTCAGTCTCTTCGAATCGATAATGGCGGCACCGGCGAGCGAAAGCGATTGTGAGAAGATTTCAACACCTCCACGACCTGGTGAAAGACGGTGTCTCGAGGGAAGTGAAAGCGGGCCGAGCAAATGTAAACGTAAAAGAGTTCGTGCGGCAGAGCAGACGTTTAGGCAAAGTTGCACGGGGGCCGGATAGCTCAGTTGGTAGAGCGTCGGACTCGTGATCCTGGGGTTGCGGGTTCGAATTTCGGTATAGAGGGATTTTTCCCTCGGAGTTAACATTGGTTCTGACTCCATTCCCATATAGTCGTTCGGATGGGACTATAAACCGAGGTCTAGTCTGTGTCACATGCACTAAGATCATACACGGACTCTAAAGATCCCGATGCTCATGTCCTAAGACGGGTGAGTACCGGCTACAAAGAAAATACACAATGCATGCAACCTGTGTGCCAGAATAGTTTACGTGAAGACTGTGGGCACGGGGCAGGTTAAACATCCCCCTCTGGAAGAAGAAGAAGAATGGCCATGCATAGTGAAAAGTCATAATGGCGATCCACACTATGCCTACTGTAATTTTGTGCAAAGTTCAGTTAACTTTTGTTACATTTTTTTCTTCATATATCTTGATCTACACACACAAACTTTTTTCTTCACATATTTTCATCTACACATAGCCTATGCAGTGAATGTTTGGCTTATCTAGCAAGTCCAAATATCTTTTATCAAATAATGGTCTCTATTATCATACCTAACTCTTATTTGTCTCTGTCTCTTACTCTGACTCCTGCATCTCTCTTTTTTGTCTCTTTCTCTCTAAGTAAGAATGATGTTTCTATTCATTGTAACATGATATTTTCTTCTTTGGTCCTAATCCTATATGTTTTAGGTTTGTGCTGGATGAGAATTCATTAATCCAATACCAATAAATTAAGTAATGAGCTCAAAATTGAGTTTTGTCATATGTTGTAAGGTAGTTTCTCTCTCTCTCTCTCTCTCTCTCTCTCTCTCTCTCTCTCTTCTCTCTCTCTCTCTCTCTCTCTCTCTCAAGGAAATGAAGGTAGTATTTACTATTATTAAAGCAAAGAAACATAGTTTTTCATTTATGATTAGATAGCAGTAGTTTGAAACGAGCCCGCGGTAGTTTGAAACCTGGCCGAGGTAGTGGCTACTGGTTAGAGGGTCTTGCTACTGGAAACAGAAGTCTCTGCTACTGGAAATGGTTTGCTGATGTAGTCAGGTCTGATTTCATGGTATCAAGACTGTTGTGCAAGACTTGTGCAAGTGAAAGTCCAGGATTGGGTGTTACCCTCATTTAGGAAGAAAGGTATGTTATTGCTTTCTCAGTTATAACTTGGTTAAATTTTGTCCTTTGAAAAAAAATTATGGTCCTTTAAAGGTCCTTTTAAGGTCCTTTTTTGCAGTCATGTCAAAAGTGGGAACCATGCTGTCTCTCCTCCCCTCCCTCCCATGCCTCCCCGCTCTCTCTTTTCCCCTATCTCTGTCTGTCTGCCTGTCTCTCTGTCTGTCTGTCTGTCTCTCTCCCTCCCTCCCTCTACCACGCGGGGAACTAATTCGTATGGTAGTAGAGAGACCTACACCTCACCTCCACAGCCACCACCCATGATGCCACCGCCTGTGTATCCTCCTATGTTATTCCCTTCTTTTCCTTGTAGCTTCCCTTAACGTGGTGACAGCCCTGATGTGGCCCTCTGCGGTCGGCTGGGCTATAAGCAACATTATCTTATCTTATCTTATCTCGTAGCTTCCCACCTGCTTTTTGGCAGTGGCCACACTTCATGCCACTGCCACCAAACTATGGCCAGTTTTAGACTTGAATCAGTGTGTGTGTGTGTGTGCGTGCGTGCGTGCGTGCGTGCGTGCGCGCGCGGCGTGCATGCATGTGTGTGTGTGCGTGCGTGTGTGCTATAGATATATATACACTCGTGTGGAAAGTGCAGAGTTTGAACTATATGCATCTGGCGAACTGTGTAATTCCGAATCTGCCAACTATCTGATAAACTGAGAAGAAAAAGTGGTGCGAACTACATTGTTAGCATTTCTGAAAACGAGACTTTTTATTGACCTGA
>JAFLJL010006670.1:0-18012 GCA_018398815.1 Conus ventricosus
AAAAAAAAACGAAGTGTGCGTCCGACTAGTCGTGCGATAATACAACTCCCAACCGAGTCCGGCTATTGGCACGACTAGTCGTGCGCCCAACTAAAAAAGGGTTGCGTGCACGACTAGTCGTGCGATAGTACAACTCCCAACCGAGTCCGGCATTGGCACGACCAGTCTTACATATATATATATGCGTGTGTGTGTTGTGTGTGTGTGTGCGCGCGCGCGTGTGTGTGCATGTGTGAGAATGTGTGTGTGTCTGTCTGTCTGTCTGTCTGTGCACGCGCAACCTCACGAATCAAGCAAGTGCACTCACGAACAACCAGCGTGTGTGTGTGTGTGCGAGTGGGTGCATGATTTTTTGTTCAAAATCTTACCCGTTTACTGAACGAAGAACACTACACTGGATTAAATTGTATTCTTCGAATAAAGTCAAGAAACTCGTGATTTCATTGTGCTTTTCATTCCCATCTCTAGATCGATCTAGCGCGCGCACGCACGCACGCACACACACACACACACACACACACACAAAACAAAACACACACACTAACACACACACACACACAGTGCCGTACTGTGCCGTGCACCTGGGGAAAAAAAGATAAAATGAAACTCATAAATTTTGCCCAAACCCTGCGTGTCTTAATCTGCCGGGCATGGTCAATTTTTTTGGGACAGGTCGTCTGTCACAGAGTTTGGAAAATCCGGGAAATAAAAAATGTTATAAGCATGTTTTTGAACACATGTAATGCTAAAGGTTATACCCTTTTATTGATAGGTTTTTAGTTCATAATTCGAAGAAAAAAAAACGAAGTGGTTGGTTGCACGACTAGTCGTGCGATAATACAACTCCAACCGAGTCCGGTTTATTGGAAACGACTATCTGCAAACCAACTAAAAAAGGGTTTTGCGTGCACGACTAGTCGTGCGATAGTACAACTCCCAACCGAGTCCGGCTTTTTGGGCACGACCAGTCATTACATATATATATATATGCGTGGGGTTGTGTGTGTGTGTGTGCGCCGCGCGCGGCGTGTGTGTGCATGGGGTGAGAATGTGTGTGTGTGTGTCTGTCTGTCTGTCTGTGCACGTGACATTTCACGAATCAAGCAAGTGCACTCACGAACACCAGCGTGTGTGTGTGTGTGCGAGTGGGTGCATGATTTTTGTTCAAAATCTTACCCGTTTACTGAACGAAGAACACTACACTGGATTAAATTGATTCTTCGAATCAAGTCAAGAAACTCGTGACTTCATTGTGCTTTTCATTCCCATCTCTAGATCGATCTAGCGCGCGCACTGCACGGCCCGGCACGCACACACACACACACACACACACACACTAACACACACACTAACACACAAAACACACACAGTGCCGTACTGTGCCGTGCACCTGGGAAAAAAAGATAAAATGAAACTCGTAAATTTTTGTGTTTCTTTGCATAATATGAAACTAAAAAAAAAAAAACAACCCACTATTGTTCTTCCATCATGATCAAAATACAAAGCATAGCACTTCAAAGTTGATAAAACTCCAACCAACCATGGTACGTACTTGAGTAACCAATCAATAGGAAACAAAACTAAAGAGGAATAACTAGAGAACTAAAGAGGAATAAATGGCGAAGAGGAAAGAGCTACCCCTTATTAGTGTGCTTGTTTAAAGGGCCGCGTTAATTTACCTGATTTCTTTTTTTTTTTTAAAGAGGGTGTGTGTGTGTGTGTGCGCCGTGTGTGTGTGTATGTGTGTGTGTGTGTGTGTTGTGTGGAGGGGAGAGAAAAGAGAGAGAGAGAGAGAGAGAAGAGAGAGAGAGAGAGAGACTCGCAAACAGATGCACGGCGCACATAATCTCACAATACACACACACACACACACGCGCGCGCGCGCGCGCGTGCTCACAAATGCATATGTAAGCTTACATACACACACACACACACACACAAAACACACACACACACACATATATATACATATATATATATATAATTATATATATACAACACACACACACACACACACACACACACACACACCCCCACACACACACACACACCAGCAGAACGGAGACCACAACTACAACAAGAAAAAAGAACTTTTTAAACGTGTTAATTAACTTTCGGACTATCGACACGTCGGAACAAAATTTTCATCGGGAGTGTCGGATAAACGCTTCTTCGGACTGTTGAAACAGATTATTATTTCGAAATTCCGAAGTATCGAGAGTCAAAATGGAATGTCGACAATCGCTACGTCGGAACAGAAAACGTCCGACTATTGACTTTTTTTGGACAGTTGAACATCGGAACATCGGGCGCGCCCGTGACGACTTGAAGAATGGATGGCACTGAAACTTAACCAAACAAGATCTTCATGGTTTCTTGTAACGGACCTCCATTCAGCGAGCAATACTCTCTACTTACTGAGGGTGAAGGGACAAGGAGGATGAGAGTGAAAACGTTTGAGCTTCTCCTTCAAAGTGATCCCGCAGGACTGACAAGGAGGGGTCTGCTGATGCAAAGCGAGTGTCCCGGTGCAGGATGTTCCGTGTCCTTAGGATAAAAAGGAAGAAATGATTTAAATGCAGGTAGGCTACACATCTTTCACGGGTGTAGCACGTGGAGCTTCAAGTTCAAATGAATCGGTTTCCCCAAACTTTAGAGTAAAGAGACATGTGGGAAAAAGGGGCCCGGGAGGCGTGATGACATTTGTGACGTCACCATGCTAGACTGTCCTTTCGCCGTTCCACGATTATGTCTGACTATTCTTTCTGAGTTTTTAATATACTTTTTATCTTCTCATCAATTATCATTTTTTTTTGGCTTTGCTTGGGGGAGAGAGGGAGTGAGGCGCGCACAGCTCAAAACAGTCCCTTGCGTAATTAGTAGTCGTGCAAAGCAACCATTTTTTTTTTTTCGTCGCACGACTAGTTCGTGCCAATAGCCGGACTGGGTTGCGAGTCGTATTATCGCACGACTAGTCGTGCACGCAACACCAGTTTTTTTCTTCGTCGCACACTAGTCGTGCCAATATCCGGACTGGGTTGCGAGTCGTATTATCGCACGACTATCTGCACGCAACACCAGCCAAAAAAAAATTGAGCTGTTGAGGTATGAACTATAGCAGTGGCACCAGCAGTTCGTCATCGCACTCACATTTTGCCGTGCATTGCGCAGCCCTTTGTGACCCTCTAAGTTTGCGCTTTTTTTTTCTTCTGTTTTCTTTTTTTTTTTTGTGGTACACCAAGTGCCAGTTTGAAGATTGTGGAGATTACTTATACTTATAGACGTGGAAACCATGGGCTGCCATGGGCCACAGTGATAATTATTTCCTAAAAATTAGGGGTCAGACCGTACGAAAAAGTCACTTCCAAATTTTCAGGGGACACAAAAATATTTAGGGGGTCACCGTTAACAACTGCTAGACAGAGGTTCCGCTAGACTATAGACTTTGCCGGTACTTGGTACCGACAACAACAAAATTTTCCGGTACAAGTCTTAAATCAGCCGGTACCGCGCTTGGCTGCCTGCCCTGCACTACACACTCAACGCGGGTTCTGGGCACGCGAACGGGCGATAGCGAGCGGCCTAACCGCACGGATAGCACTAACAGGCTTGTCAGTGACAGCCTTCAGTCTAGATGAAACTGAACTCAACAGAAAAGTCGATCACCGTGGTAGCGATCGGGTTTTTGCAGTGCCCTCACCCAACAGTGAAGTTGCCGAGAAACGCAGTCTTTGGTTTTGATCTCTGATGATCCTCAAGTAGATTATCAGTTTTTTATCAATTGTCACATTGACAGTTTCGTCAATGATAATGCCGATGTAGTCACTTCGGGAGATGGCACTGTCCGTGTATTCAGTGGTGGTTTGCACCAAGGCTTTCTCCATTTCCTCCACTGCAATCTTGATGCGAGTAAGTATTGGCCTTTTCCAGCGCTGGACATCGGGCTGCTTTCATAAGGGAAAGGACGCTGTCAAACTTGGTTTTGGGGCGATGTCTTTTTTTTGCCATCCATAAGACAACTTTAAGTTGCTCTTGCAGCGCTGATGACATCTTTTCGTGAACATGGCTAACTACAGCAGCCATACGTTTTTTCTGTTGAATCGTTCAACGGCGCTAACGGGCTGGCCAAATGTTCTGGTGATCAACCAATGCCGAAGGGTTTGTAAGTTGCACATCCTTTTGTGAAGCCATTCACCTTCTTTGCTTCTTCACACACTGTGCAGAAAAGGGCAACTTTTCCCGGTTTCTTCGTTTTCTTCTCTGCGGTGCCATGGAAAAAATCAGACACCCATGCATTGTTGTATTCTTTCGTCCTCTGTCATTTCGTGGTACCAGTTTCGGCTTCTGACGTTGAAGACGTCACAGATTCAGAAGGAGTCGAACGACTGTCGCTTGATGGACGGTTCGTTGAAAAAAAACGAGTGTAATTTAACGCGGTGCGACATTGCTAAAGTTATGACCCGTTTTAATTGATAGTGTTTAGTTATCATAATTCGAGAGAAAAAAAAACGAAGTGTTGCGTGCACGACTAGTCGTGCGATAATACAACTCCCACCGAGTCCGGCAATTGGCAACGACGAGTCGTGCGACAACTAAAAATGGTTGCGTGCACGACTTAGTCTCGTGCGATAGTACAACTCCCAATCGAGACCGGCTATTGCACGACCAGTCCTTACCATTATATATAAATGCGTGTTGGTGTGTTGTGGGTGGTGTTGCGCGCGCGCGTGTGTGTCATGTGTGGAGAATGTGGTGTGTGTCTGTCTGTCTGTCCTGTCTGTGCACGCGCACGACTCACGAATCAAGCAAGTTGCACTCAACGAACCACCCACCAGCTGTGTGTGTGTGTGCGAGTGGGTGCATGATTTATGTTCAAAATCTTACCGTTGTACTGAACGAAGAACACTACACTGGATAAATTGTATTCTTCGAATCAAGTCAAAGAAACTCGTGACTCATTTGTGCTTTTCATTCCCTTCTCTAGATCGATCTAGCGCGCGCACGCAACGCACGCACACACAACACACACACTCACACACACACAACCTAACACACACACTAACACCCACACAACACACAGTGCCGAACTGTGGCCGTGCACCTGGGAAAAAAAGATAACAGAAACTCATAAATTTGTGTTCCACCTGCGTTGTCTTAATCTGTCCGGGCATGGTCACCTTTTTTGACATGTTCGTCTGTCACAGAGTTTTGTAAACCTGATAAGAAATGTTATAAGCATTTTTTCTGAACACATGTAATGCTAAAGGTTATACCCGTTTAATTGATCGGTTTTTAGTTCATAATTCGAGAGCAAAAAAAACGAATTGGTTGCGTGCACGACTATCGTGCGATAATACAACTCCCAACCGAGTCCCGGCTTATTGGCACGACTATCGTGCGACCAACTACAAAATGTTTGCGTGCACGACTTAGTCGTGCGATAGTACAAACACCCAACCGAGTCCGCTATTGGCCAACGTTACCAGTCATTACATAATATCTATATATGCGGGTGTGGTTGTGTGTTGTTGTGTCGCGGCGCGCGTCGCGTGTGTGTGCATGTGTGAGAATGTGGTGTGGTTTGTGTATGTCTGTCTGTCTGTTGCACGAGCCACTTCACGAATCAAGCAAGTGCACTCACGAACGAACACCAGCGTGTTTGTGTGTGTGCGAGTGGGTGCATGATTTTTTTGTTCAAAATCTTACCCGTTTACTGAACGAAGAAACACTACACTGGATTAAATTGATTCTTCGAATTCAAGTCAAGAAACTCGTGACTTCATAGATGCTTTTCATTCCCATCTCTAGATCGATCTAGCGCGCGCACGCTCGCACCGCACGCACACACAGCACACACCACACACACACACTACACACACACTAACACACACACACACACAGTGCCGTACTGTGCCCGTGCACCTGGGAAAAAAAGATAATATGAAACTCGTAAATTTGTGTTTCTTTGCATAATATGAAACTAAAAAAAAAAAAGACTAACATCCACTATGTTCTTCCATCATGAATCAAATTACAAAAGCATAACACTTCAAAGTTGATAAAACGCCAACCAACCATGGTACGTAACTTGAGAACCAATCAATAGGAAACAAAACAAAGAGGAATCACTAGAGAAACTAAAGAGGAATAAATGCGAAGAGGAAAAAGCTACACCATATTAGTGTGCTTGTTTTAAAGGCCCGTTAAATTACCTACCTGATTTCTTTTTTTTTTTTAAAGACGTGTGTGTGTGTGTGAGGCGCCTGTGTGGTGTATGTGTTGTGTGGTGTGTGTGTGTGTGGAGAGAGAGAGAGAGAGAGAGAGAGAGAGAGAGAGAGAGAAGAGAGAGAGAGACTCGCAAACAGATGCACGGCGCACATAATCTCTACAATACACACACACACACACACGCGCGCGCGCTGCCCGCGCGTGCTCAAACCATAAATGCATTGATCTTGAAGCTTACATACACACACAACACACACAACACACACACACACACACGACACATATATATACATATATCTATATATAATTATGTATATATACATACACACACAGCACACACACACCACACACACACACACACACTCACAAACACACACACCAGCGAGAACGAGACCCACACTACACCAAGAAAAAGAAGAACTTTTTAAACGTGATAATTAACTTTCGACTATCGAACACTCTAACAAAAATTTTCATCGGGAGTGTTCGGATAAACGCTTCTCGGACATGGAAAACAGATTGATTATTTCGAAATTTCCGAAGTACGAGATTCCAGACTGGAAGTCGACAATCGCTACGTCGGAACAGAAAACGTCCGACTATTGACTTTTTTCGGACAGTTGAACATCGGAACATCGGGCACGCCCGTGACGACATTGAAGAATGGATGGCACTGAAACTTAACCAACACAGAACTTCATGGGGTACTTTAACGACCTCCATGCAGCGAGCAATACTCTCTAACTTACTGAGAGGTGAAGGGACAAGGATGTTGTATGAAGTGAAAACGTTGAGCTTCTCCTTCAAAGTGATCCCGCAGGACTGACAAGGATGGGTCTGCTGATGCAACGCCGAGTGTGCCTGGTGCAGGATGTTCCGTTCCTAGAGGATAAAAGGAAGAAATGATTTAAATGGCACGGTAGGCTACACATCTTTCCTGGGTGTAGCACGTGAGCTTAAGTTCAAATGAATCGGTCCCAATCTTGTAGAGTAAGAGCATGTGGAAAAGAGGCCAGGGAGGCGTGAAATGACATTTGTGACGTCACAATGCTAGACTGTCCTTTCGCCGTTTCCACGATTATGTCTGACTTTCTTGCTGAGTTTTTCATATACTTTTTTATCTTCATCATCAATATCAATTTTTTTTGGCTTTGCTTGGGAGAGAGAGGAGTGAGGCGCCGCACAGCTCAAAAACCTCCATTGCGTAATTAGGGTCGTGCAACGCAACCATTTTTATTTCGTCGCACGACTAGTCGTGCCAATAGCCGGACTGGGTTGCGAGTACGTATTATCGCACGACTATCGTGCAACGCAAACACCAGTTTTTTTCTTTTTCTTCGTCGCACTACTAGTCGTGCCAATATCCGGACTGGGTTGCGAGTCGTATTATCGGCACGACTAGTCTGCACGCATACAACCACCAAAAAAAAATTGAGCTGTTGAGGTATGAACTACTAGGCAGTGGCATCCATCAGTTCGTCATCGCACTCACATGGTTGCCGTGCAGATGCGCAGCCCTTTGCGACCCTCTAAGTTTCGCTTTTATTTTTCTTCTGTTTTCTTTTTTTTTTTTGTGTACCCAAGAGCCAGTTTGAAGATTGTGGAGATTACTTATACTTATAGACGTGGAAACCATGGGTTGCCATGGGCCACAGTGATAATTAATTCCTAAAAATAGGGGTCTGACACGTACGAAAAAAGTCACTTCCAAATTTTCAGGGGACACAAAAATATATTAGGGGGTCACCGTTAACAACTGCTAGACAGAGGTTCCGCTAGACTTATAGACTTTGCGTTACTCTGTACCGACAACAACAAAATTTTTCCGGTACACAAGTCTTAAATCATCCGGTACCCCGGGCGCTTGGCTGCCCTGCCATGCTCTACACACTCAACAGCGGATTCTGGGCCACGCGTACGGGGCGATAGCGAGCGGGCCTAACCGCACGGATAGCAACGTAACAGGCCTTGTCATGACAGCCTTCAGTCTAGATAAACTGAACTCAACAGAAAAGTCGATCACCTGGTAGCGATCGTTTCTGCTGTGCCGTCCCGAACAGTGAAGTTGCCGAGAAACGCAGTCTTTGGTTTTTTGATCTCAGAATGATCCTCAAGTAGATTATCAGTTTTTTTATCAATTTCACATTGACAGATTTCGTCAAATGATATTGCCGATTAGTCACTTTCGGGAGATGCACTGTCCGTGTAATTCAGTGGAGGTATTCACCAAGGCTTTCCTCCATTTCCTCCACTGCATCTTGATGCGAGTAAGTATGGCCTGTTTTCTCCCAAGCGGGAACATCGGTCGGCTTTCATAAGGGAAAGGACGCTGTCAAACATGTTTGGTGCGATGTCTCTTTTTGCCATCCATAAGACATACCGTTTTAAGTTTCTCTTGCAGCGCTGATGACATCTGTTCGTGAACATGGCTAACTACAGCACCATACTTTTTTTCTGTTGATTCGTTCAACGGCGCTACCGAGGCGGCCAACTGTTCTGGTGATCAACCAATGCCGATCGTGTAAGTTGCACGATCCTTTTGTGAAGCCATTCACCTCTTTGCTTTCTTCACACAACTGTGCAGAAAAGGGCAACTTTCCCTACCCGGTTTCTTCTTTCTTTTTCTTTCTTATTCTTCGTTTTCTTCTCTTCTGCGGTGCATGGAAACTCAGACCCCATGCCTTGTTGTATTCGTTTCGACCTCTGTCATTTCGTGGGTACCAGTTTGCGGCTTCTGACGTTCAGACGTCACAGATTCAGATGGATCGAACGACTGTCGCTTGATGGACGGTTCGTTGAAAAAAACGAGTGTAATGAACGCTGGTGCGACATTTTTGCAGAGAGCATAGAATGAAACATGGTCTACGTGACAAGTAAGCATCCGTCCGATGACGTGTAAAAGGCACGAAACTTAGGCTACACGCTAGAACCTGGGGTTTCTCAAAGAAAAATGGAACCGTCCATTTGACGGCGACCGAGTGCTGTAGTATCCAGCGCTGTCCATTAAAAAAAATGGGGGGCAAAGGTCCTGGACTAAAGGAAGGGGAAGAGGAGGATGTCAGATTAATGTTGTCGGCATGGCATGGCTTATTTCCTGCCTGCCATCCCCCTCACCGCCTCTGGACAGGCGGAGAGACAGACAGTGCAGGATAGAGGAGAGTCAGAGCGCTCCAGATGTTCTGCAGCCCGGTACCACGGTAACGGCGGCTTTTAATTTTTTTTCGGTACACAGGCAAATATTTACCGGTAAAAACCGGCATATGCTGGCTAACGTAACCTCTGCTAAAAATGAACTGAAAACACACTGTACGGTGCCCTGCGCGCACGCACACACACACGCGCTGGTGACCACTCGATTTGAGTGAAGCAGTATTTTAGAAGAAAAAAGACAACACACACACACACACACACACGTGAACATGCTCTCAACTGCTCGCCCAACAAAATAACACAGAGAAAGAGATAGCAATACATTCGAAAGATCTTTTATAATAGAGAACAAATACATTAGAAAAGAGGTGTTTGTGATAAAGTAGAATAAAACATTCTAGACAGCACTTGCTAAATATTATCTATTTTCAATCGTGCACCTATGTTTTAAAGGTTAACTAACATGAGTAAATGTGCGCACCATACACGTCAGGATTTTAACATGAAGCTTGATTTGTTGTATGTCCTCTTCGATTATCCTCTCAGAATTTCTCCTCTAACGAGAGACATTCTTCCAATGTATTTTATTGATAAGATACCGAACTTCCAATCGCCGTGCAATGATCATCAGAATCCCATAGGAACCGACAACGTAACATAGACTGGCAATTCTTGTACGATCCAGAACGGAGCCATTTTGATTCTCCAAAATGGTCATGTCGCATAGATTGTTCGACTTGTCCATTTTCCCTAGATGATCACCCAACACTCCACAACTGAGCTGTCGGATTTTTTTATTACTTCTGAAAAGCCGAAAATCCTACTCAGCTGAATCACATGGGTGGAGACCAGCCGTATTTTTAATACGAGCTTTCCGGAAAACCAATTTTTCCCCCCCCCCCTTACAACGCGATTTTTTGGCTTTTGCGACAAACGCGAATAACGATTTCCGTCAATTTAAACGGCACACTTCCTCCTTATCCAGCTGCGTGTCGACGTGCGATTGAACGTGAAAATGGCGTTTTCTTGAGGTTATTGAGACTACCAGGCCCTAGAGCTCGCGAAATCGTGCAGAGCTGAAAAAGAACAAGAGGAGATATGAATGGCTAGATGAAACGACAAAAAGGATCGTCCGCCCGTTCCCGTATGTCACGAAAATGCTGGAATCCTGGCGCTGCATGGGGCAATCTGGTTGGAAAGAAAATCGTCTACAAGTCGAAGGAAGAAGTCTGTTTCAACCCATGTAGCGAGACTGTCCATGTGGAGAGGCGAAAAGCTTGGAACATGCATTCAAGCACTTCCCGCTGCATCCCCACCACTGCAAAGAACTCGGATAACTGTAACATCTCCCAGGAAATCCACAAACACAAAACACCTTGAAATTGTGGATTTTTTTTCGTCGCGGGCTGGGGGGGATTTCGCCCCTGCAGACCCCCCCACCGGGGCTTTGCGGGCTCCTGGACCCCACCAGGGCCCTGGGCGCCCCTGAACCCCTGCCCCCATATTTTTTTTTTTTCCGTAAAACCAAAAATTTTCACTCCCACCCATGGAAACACATGACATGTGGTCCTAATCAAAGACTGGATAGCCTAGATCTATTTTGATGACTTGTTGGTTTTCAGTAAGAGAAGGTTACTCAAGCGGAAGTGTCAATCAATTCAGAAACTTTCTAAAACATCGGAGGAGATTTATGTTGTTTAACTTCGATCGTGGCGGATAAGATGAAAGCCCTTTTTGCGTATGCGCTGCTCAGAGGTGTAATGCGTACAGGAGAAAAGCAGTGGTGGCACGGTAAATTTTGGTATGTTTTTGTGACACAGCTGGCCTGGATTCCCAGTGCGTCAAGATGGGAAGTTCATGTGTCAGAGACCTATGCATGTTGTGCGTAGAATTATCGACTGGGCCATGAAAGCAAGGAAAAACACTGACTGTTAGGACTGATTTGGATCTTAAATTATCATGCACAATGTATGTTTTTATTCAGAAAAAAAAAATGTATACAGAAAAAAATTTAAGACCTGATCTATGTGTGTCGTGTGGGTTTTTATTTGGTGTGAAATTAAAATAAATAATGATGTAGAAAGCGTTCAACCTGAGTCGCGATTCGTGGTCCAATAGGCCAAGCTGGGGCGCCTGACTTGTGACGGCACATGATCTGCAAAACAAGCTGTCTTTTTCAGAGCCACACGTCGCAAACCTCCAAGAGTACCAAATCTATTACAGCACATAACATTGAAAGGCAAAACTTAGTGCTGTCCAAGGGGTGTATGGCAAAAGTTATGCCAATTTACCCATCAAATGTGAAAATAAAGTGTTGAAAAAAATAATAAAATTTCGAGACCTATCTAAAAACCCTAAAAACCCACTGGTGGTACAAAGAAAGATCCCCAAAAACTGTTTAGAAAAGCCTTGCTTTTTCGACAAGCATGTATGCTTGTGTAATCGCATAGGTTTTGCTGTAATGCGTGAGCCTCATTTGCATCTACTGATCTAGATACCTTATGACAGGTCCTCGCACACCCACAACTGCAATTAATGCAAACATAAAAAAAATATTCAAAAACTACCATATTCATCAGAAACTATTTGAGATATTGAACTGTTCAAGTTGCAGCGCCCTTGACTGCCCCCCCCCTCGACACCCCCCACTCCGTCTCCCTCCTCCACGCTTGCTGTGAAACCCCCCCTCCTCACTTCAGCCCGCTTCTCTTTTTGCCACCGCACTGACTTTGCCGTGTGTCATTTTCAAGATACGGAGAAGCACACATGCTGGCCTGGCTCACTTGCATACCCCGATACTGGACGCTTGTGTCAGCGGGTCGAGACCAACTTGACCCAACAACGAGTGAAGTGTCGCCAGCCCATGCACAAAATCGTCATCACTTTTCCATGTGTCGACAAATCGACTGACTCAAGATACGAATATCCCCTCCTCCTGAAGTAATATTCGTGTTTAGAAGCAGAGCAAGGTTTTTTAATCGATGTGAGGTCCGGGTGTGCGGTGTTAGAGCCTGTGGGGTCTTTCTTTCAGTGGACTAGGCATAACAGTATGGTACACATCATGAAATATGATTTGATGGCCCACTGGACGGGATCCTAAACCTTCGTCATACTCAAGTAGTCAGTGAAAATCGTGGGGATTCCAGCTAAAAATAGCAAAAGGTCACCAACCGGATATTTTGGTCGCTGAAGAAAGCGGAAGTATTGTATCAACCGAAATAATCGGATGCTGGCACTCGTCAGGTTTAAAAATCAGATACATGGATATATTTCACATATGTAAAAACCCACCTACACATAAACACCATTGATACCCCTGGGTTGATGCGAAGCGCGCTGGCCAGAGTGGTATGGCTAGCAGCAAGTGGTGTTGTGGTTGTGTGTGGGGTGTGGGTGTTGCGCCACGCATACGTTGTGTGTGTGTTTGGTATTTCAAGATATTTCTAGTCAGTTGTAAAGTTGAACCCCTTAGATGTTTTGTGACCCCAGAAATTTTTAAACAAGTTTCTTCGCACTGAATCGACCCCATCTAATATTTAGGAAGTAATTGTCGAGACTGAATTTAAAATTTATACTTTATTCATATAAATTTCAGCATTTTCTATTGTGGTTTTTACTGAAATCCTTTTGCTTCAATAGGAACTGTACCCAAATTTGCACAATGATCTAAAACACTCAACCAGGTCAGTAGAGGATTTTATATTCTGACTTTTTTGATGGAATATGGAAACGAATTGGCAGACACGGTTGTGCCGGAAAACAAGCCAGAGTTTTCCTAATAACATTTTAAAGAAGAAAATCAGTGTCCTTGGGACCCGGAATTGAAAATCTGAGGGTCCGATCCAAAAAGTTCATTATAACCAACAATATTAGCACAACCAACATACAAAGCATTAAATATCACTGGACAGCTTTCCAAACAAAGAGGTTGGAGCAAACCAATGAAAAAGGAAAAGTCATGTTTTAGAGTCCACCCACCTACCCCAAGACCAGCTCACGCATGCAAGCGAACTCTGATTGGAGACTTTTCCTCATGGAAATAAATGAAATGGACAATGGATGGGTGCTAGAGAATTTCCTAAAGATTGCTTTGGCTCAATATATCTCATGTCTACAGCGCTGGAGTTCGTGTAACACTCAAGATCAACTTCTCACATGTGACTGTTCATCCCTTCTTTAGTGGTCAATTGGTAAGTAGTTGTAGGCGTAAAGGGCATTGCTGCTACAAGAGTTAGTTTTGATTATCGATCGCAGTGAGATCTGAAGGCTAACTCTCACCACCAGAATAGTCGTTTTATAGTCTTTTGTGATAAAAGCCACTATATCGGGTCATGAATTGCTTCTTTCCTATTCTTGGAATAAAGATTTGATTTGAAAATTGAAAACAGGGTGCTATTCTGAGGTTTCTGGTATATGAGTGTCCTTATAAACAAAGCGAAGGCTGGCATCTCATGTACTTGTAGAGTTGTGTCTTTCAACTCGAAAAAAGTTGCAGAAAAAAAAATTAATGCCTCAACAGGTGAAAATAAATTCGGACTGTCTGGCCACTTGTATAAAGTTTTGTTTAGTGAAATGTGAGATGCACGTTAACACTTCAGCTGTAACACGACTGAGAGGAAGAAGTTGTCTTCCCAACATCTTGCCAAATATTTTGGAGAAACGCTTTTTGATTAAGGAAGATGCCTTCTCATTGTTTTACCTTCATACCTGTCCATTGATAGTCAGTCTCAAAGTGGTTCAAAAGAGTTTTCTGGTTAACTTTTCCAGTTTTTAGAACGCAACGGCGTCATGATCAGGATTTACCGATTATAAAATGACCCCCACTGGGTTTGATAAAAGTTTTAAAAAGTTGGCACAAAGTCAAAGTGACAGACTTACGTGGGCTGATACTATCTTACCGTGATTTACATGGCTGGTGGGGTTTTGTGTTTGATGCAAGTTGTACAAAACATATAAACAGAAACAAACCGTGGACCAGTGATGTAGGGATGTTCCATCGGTCGTCCACCCGTACATTGACCGATAAAAATGTAAAACATGACTACCGATCGGGCTCGACCTCCTCCTACCTGTCAAATTGCCGATCCTAATACAACGAAGCGTCACAGTCCTATCGTTTCGCGAGTCCGCGGACAAGTTCTACAGAGCCGTTTTATTGTCGAGATTCTGAGTAGCGTTGAAAGCTGAGCCAAGCGCAATCGCGTGTTCGGAAAATTTGCACAGCGCTGAGGCTACGCACCTTAAAATTAACAACTTTTCATCACTAAGCTTTGCCCTGAATCAGTCAGCAACAAATTTTGTTGATTTTATTTGTTTTGTCTTTTTTAATACTTTTCCTTTCTCCAGTTTCAAGTCGGTCGGACCTTGAGTTAATAAAATACATTTATCACAATGAATCCGGTGTCCGAGTCAGTGTCCTATTTATTTTGGTTACTCCAGGACACTGTGTCCATTGAACACTTTTAGTGCTTGTGGAACCTTCCATAACCTGAATTTTTCCAGTTGAAAATTTCCATGAAGACGGTACTTGTTGCCGTCCATGAAGAGTTGAGGGGTAGAGCTTGTTCTTGTATCCTGCTTATTTTGCCTGCGCGATATTAACCCCTGCTTGATTGTCCGCCAGGGTGCATATTCCCCATCTGGACCATTCACCCTGCTTGATAAACCCATGCTAATTAGTCATTACTTTCCTGGCCCCATGATGAAAAAAAATCTGCACATGCGTGGGTGCTGGCTCACTCACTCAAACACACACACACACACCCACACACACACACACACACACACAACACACACACACAAACAACACACATCACACACACACACACTTTTGAAGGGATGATAATTTATAGGGGTCAGACTCAACACGGAAAGTTATTTTCCCAATTTTTAGAGAGGTCGCAAAAATATTTAGGGGGTCACACTTTATAACTGCTAGAAAACCCTACAGAAGCAATGCGCTCGCTTCACACAGGCACAACACACACATCACACACCACACAGGCCACACACACAACACACACACACACACACACACACACATGAGCACACACATGAGCACACACTGACCAGCTCCACACATAAATATACAATCAGAATTATGCTAAACATTACTCAAATGCGAGTACCATGTTATTAAAGAAATGTTATCAGCTGGAAAGAATAAATAGGAGCACATACACTATCACTAGTATCAGGTCTTTTTGATAGTGAGACTTGGTATGTGGGATGTCCGCCTTTGATTATTCGTCACGATACGAACTAATGGAAGCCTGTTTCCGTCAATGTTTGAAATAGTTTTATTGTTTGACGCATATTCTACTCGCCATGGGGTGATCATCAGAAGCCAGTGGCAAACAAGCGGCAGAGTGACGAATATTCATGAAAACTTTAGATTGAAGCTGTGTAGATTGGCCCGTCTTTTTTATATCCATAAGAGCCATTTTTATTAACCAAACCACCAGCAGCATAGATCACTGAAAAAAAAAAAAAAACCCCCTTTTCTTTATTTTTGGTGGGGGGGATTATTACCTACCAGTCAACAGCAGAACTGTCAATTTTGATAATAAAAACTTTAAAAAGCCAAATGTTCATCATGTGGTCTAATCATAGATGGGGTAGTCCCTATGACGACTCTAGTTGGTTTTCAGTAGAGAGAGTCTTTAAGTGGAGGTTGGTGCATTGATTCAGAAACATTCTAAAAACATCGAGGAATATCATGTTCTGATGAAAGCGCATTTTTGCTAAGACGCTGCTCAGATTGTAATGTGTAGAGGAGAAAATCATAGTGTCATGTATTTCTGTACATTGGCACTTTTAGTGATGCACTGGGTTCATTCCCAGTTACTCAGATGGGAATTTTATGTGTCCCAAGATGCACATTTGTACTAAAGAAATATCACGCTTTGGCAAGACAAGAATGTGTATTGATAAATTTAAAAAATCGGGTGGGGGGGGGGGGGGGGGGTAGAAGATATAGGACTAGTATCTTTTTCTTTCCTTTCTCTCTGCGTACCAGGCTGATACTCCTGGCGGAACACCCCCTGTAAGCCAGGCAGTGGAGGTTTTGTGTGTATGAACCCTTTTTTATCCCAGCCATTAAGGCAGCCATACTCCCATCTTCGGGGAAAGGTGCATGCTGTGTGTCACGCATCCCCCCCAAATTAAACCAACGCCAATTGCCTTCTCTTTCCGAAAGTGGTGAGTGGGAGTTTACGTGGTGCAGATGTTGTGCGTGCCGTTCATCACATCGGAACCTCGGTTTAAAGTCTTATATTTCGAAGGACGGTGTGGGAATGAGTCAGAACCAATGTTCACTCCGAGGAAAAATCTACCTAATATCCGCAATTCGAAACAGCACGCAACCCAGACACGATCCCGGCGCTCTAAACCAACTGAGCTATTTCGGCCCCCCGGAAGTAGTAATTGACAGGGAAGAGTGTAGACCAGATGCGTATCGAGACGGATCTGTTTGATGCAAGGAAGCATCTGTCTGACCTCATGCAGGCAAATGCTAAGGGTGGAATACTGGGTTTAAAAACTTAAAAGTTAACCAGTTGCGTGCCTTTAGTCGGTCAGCTGATGCGGAAAGATTAGTTGCTTTTCCATGTGCCCTATGGGCAGATCCCCTGACACAATGCATTTTTCGTGCATTTTTCATTCGTACTATTTTCTATCAACGGAACAAATAGAAGTGTGGCGTAGAAACCTTAGATTGTCTGTAGGTCTTAAAATAATATGTAAATGACCACAACTGAGGGTAAAGCCCATTTATTCTCACACAGACTGGCTGACCACCAGCACGTCGTCTCGCTTGCAAAGATGGCGGCGCAAACTTCGACAGCCCACGACCAAATCAACTTAGTTACACAGCTAGCAGCTCCTGCTGAAGATTTTTGACAAGACAAAAAACTTTTATTCACGACTCCACTCTCCGAGCATGAAGGTGAGATGAAGATAGTGGTGGGAATTGCCGACCAATTCGTCAGATATTGAAGTAGGCTCTGTGACCTCAGTGTGTGTTCAGCGACAGCGTCTAGTCGAACAGCCACCAAGTGTGTACCTCTGCACCGCTTGCTGGTGTCCAGCCGATGTGAAAATCAGCGCGAAGGGGAGCGTGGCATGCTCCGCGCGTGACACAAGGTGCAAGCGGAAAGGTAGGGGGCAGATGATGGTAAAGAGAGGGTTGAAGTCGAGCAAGGGGTGTGTGGTGAAGAGGGGGTGCGTGGTCGTGGTCTGGTCAGTCTGCATCGAGTGTGACGTCTTGATAGACTTCTTCAACTGTTTTACTTTCATTTACAGTGTAGTGTTACAATCAAACTTATTTTTTTCAACTATTTTGCGTGTGTTCTTGTTTGGATGTGGTAAATACATATGTTTTTGATCGTGCCAAAAAAATCTATCCAAATCTAAAAGCCTAAATTACTTTTTTATATCAAAATTAAAACAAAAGAAGCGGGACCTTTTGACATCCGCTCGCCGACCGATGTCGGACGGCTAGCGAGCGCTCCGCAGTCACGACTGTTCTCCTCCAGCCTACCTTTTCATCCAACCATATGGCTTACTTCTATTGTGTAAATAATTCTTTTTTGTTTTCTGGCGACAATAGAAAAAAAAAAAAGCTGAGGATTGCTA
>JAFLJL010006671.1:0-11119 GCA_018398815.1 Conus ventricosus
GGTTTCAGAAAATTATGAAACACCCCTACCGGTGTTTAAAAGTACGCTGTGTTGTCAAGTTAGACCAATCGGGGCTGTTTGAACGATGCGCGGCTAAATTGGGTTGAAAGGTGTGAAGCAGTGAAATGCACGAACGAGTCACAATGTCAAGTGTTTGCAAACAAAATGACGTTTATAAAAAATAAAAAAATAAAAATGCAGTAGCCTATATTTATTTCCACATTTCTTATCGCTAGCTCGTGTAGCCAATGGTGTCGGATTGACTTCGAAGCGGAGAATCCAAGTTGTGCGCTACCCAACACGACGAATGGAATGATGATGCAGCAAGAAATCAGACATTTCGAGCCGAGAGTCCAACATTGTATTTCTTTGTCTCTGAACAAACTTAGAATCAAACACCCATTTTTAAGTATTGTTTTCAGTTCTATATTCGAAAGCCAAAGGTTCAGCGGCCATGATGTTACTTCCATTTGAGCAAGGAAGGCACGAGCACGCAGGGTTGTATTCCCATTGCCTGCAGCCATTTTTGACGGCCCTGCTAATAACATAACGGCCTCCAAATTGGTAATAACGAGTGTTGGTGACAGCAAGGTGAAATGAAGAAGGCTCGTTAGACTGGACCCAGCACTGCTGATCATGATCCCTGATGCAGCCGCTGCGGTGCCAGCGACAGGTGTATGGGTCGTGCGCCTGATAAAATGCCACTTCAAGAAAATGGCCTTCACAAGGAAAACATGCCAGCGTCTAAAAGATCGATTGGAAACGCTGCGCGCTTCTATTCCTGCACGGTTGAGAACCGCGTCCTCTCGTTGGCACATTTTGAATGTTTGTTTTTTTTTTTTTTTTTTTTTTTTTTTTGGGGGGGGTTCACCTCCGCGTTGGGAATTCATGTTTTGACCTGTGTCTGTTGGCTCGTCTTTGTCTGTTTGTCAGCAGGGGTTCGCAGAAACTACCCAACGGGTTTGAGCGAGATTTGGTGGTAAAAAAGGTGGAATTTGGCCTAAGGAGTGACCCAACGGATTCTGATGTGAATCTTTATCGAAGAGAGGATCCGGCAGTTTTGTGTGTGTCTGCCTTCCAACATTAACCTACAAACATCCCCGTAGAAGTCGCCATGGTTTATGTTGTGGTGGTTTACGGGATCACGTAATGCCGTGTCAAAGGCACAGAGGACCTCCGACAGTTCACAGCCTCTTCAGCCATCAGGCTACGGGACCTAGACCTCTGACCAATTCTAAAGATGTTTGAAATAATTCCGCCAACTGACATGGATAACGAATTACAAGACAAACTAACTCTGACCAATGTCATGCAATGGGATCTGGAGCCATTCCGATGATGTTGATGATCCGTTGCTAGCTGGACGTGTTCTTCAACGTGGAGACCGAGGTGGGGCAGCCGGCCTTTGAGGTGTCCACCGTTCTGCTGGATGACTACCTCAACAGCTTCAAGCTCATGATCTGCACTCGGTGGGTACACGTGTGTTGAATGCAGTTCCGCCTGATACAGTAGATGCACACCGCACAACGGGAACGCAGGGGCCATGTGAATACACAACAGGATGCAATGTTGCGTACAGCATCTAAAAGTTGTCAATTCACACACTTACTCAGTGTTAACAGAATAGGATTCTGATGTCCTGCATGTGCTGGACGAGAGCAGGCATCGGGAACTCCAGCCAAGTGACTCGGCATCAGTGCAGTGTCTCCTCTGCTGGGTTGCCTGAGGAAGGTCTGATACAGATCACTCCCTGAGGACTGCTGGAGCCGGGGCTGCCACGGGACGAATGTTTGTGTGTGTGTGTGTGTGTGTGTGTGTGTGTGTGTGTGTGTGTGTGTGTGTGCGTGCGTGCGTGCGTGCGTGCGTGCGTGTGTGTGTGTCGGCGTGGCCAGAACGCGCAACGTAAGACTAATGCTACTGGAGGAGGGGCTGGGGAATGGGTTGGTGGGAGGCAATTTAAACATACACAAACACACTTAAAACAAACACACACACACACACACACACACACACACACACACACACGCGCGCGCGCACGTACGCACGCACGCACGCACGCACGCACGCACGCACACACACAGCGTTCCGTGTGAAGAGCACAAGCAAAAGATCATTTGAAATACGGGAAAAGGAGATGCGACATACAAGCTGACCTAGCCGTCAAGATGCCGCTGACGGAAACATGGAGCTTCGTCAGTAATCCCCATTATTTAAACGCGACCTAATGATGTGTGCCACTAGCTTTATGAGTGTGTGCGTGTGCGTGTTGTGTGTTTTGTGTGTGTTTTGTTGTGTGTGTGCGCGCGCGCTTTAATTTGTCTAATTGCCCATCCTTTGCCCAGATCATCTTGGTGTTCCAAGAAGTCTCTGGAGCAACACTTCAAGCAAGCTACCGCTTCACTCACACGCACGCACGCACGCACGCACGCGCGCACACACACACACACACACACACACACACACACACACACACACACACACACACACACACTTTTGTTCGTCCTTCGATTTCGAAGATGACCAGACTTCAATCTCAGATAAAGATCGCTGAGTGTTGGTCCGCAGGTGGCTGGTGAGGCCGACCTGTGCCCGGGAAGGAACGTCCACATGTGGGACTCTTTGGGGGGGCGCCACAGTGGAGGTGGGGGTAGCTCTGGCCTTGCACCGGCTCGCTTTCTCTCAGCTTCTGCTGTGCGTCTCTTCTCTGATGTACACGCCCCCTTTTGTGATGTTGCTTCACCAGGTTTGGGCGGTCCAGGGCAAGCGATTCCTAGTGTTGAGGTTGTTTCAGGTCTTTGAGGGACACTTTGAGGCAGTCCTTGAACGTTTCTTCTGTCCCCCAACTTTTCGCTTGCCCTGACTCGGTTCCTCGTACAGCAGTTGTTTCGGCAGTCGACTATCTGGCATTCTGGACGAAGTGGCCAGCCCATCTGGGCTGGGGATTTTGAAGGAGAGTAGATGCTGGTGATGCTGGCCCTTTCCAAGACCTCAGTGTCTGGGACTTGTCCAGCCACTTCATGTGTAGGAGTCTGCGGAGACAGCTGAGGTGAAATGGTTGAGCTGTTTGGCGTGTCTGCTGTAGACAGTCCGGGTCTCACTGGCATAGAGGAAGTGGTTAGTACCACTGCATGGTAGACCTTCAGCTTGGGGTAAGGCTTAGTTCTCTCCACTCCCAGACATTTTCACGGAGTCTCCCAAAACAGAGCTGGCTTTGGCAACCCCATTCCTGACCTCCTGCGTCAATTTTCACAGCTCGTGAGAGTGTGCTGCCAGATAGGTGAAGTTGTCAACTGCCTGTAAGTTCTGTCCCTTTACCGTGATGTGTGGTTCCTGTAGGGTTACCTGGCGAAAGGCTGATACATCACTTCGGTCTTGTGGGTGCTGATGGTGAGACCGAAGTTGTCGCAGGCTCGTGAGAGGTAGTCCATTTCGTGCTGCATCATCGCTCTGTGCTGGCATTGAGGGCGCAATCATCAGCAAACAAGAAGTCCCTGATGACGGTCTCTTTCACCTTTTTAACAGCCTGCAGTCGCCTAGGTTGAACAGCCCACCGTCAATTCTGTATCTGACGTGTATACCACCCTGGCAGTCACGGAAGGCATCAGTCAGTATGGCGAAGAAGACCATGCTGAAGAGTGTAGGGGCGAGAACGCAGCCTTGCTTTACCCCCTTTGGGTCACTGGAAAGGCTTCTGACGCGTCTCCATCATCCAGTACTTTCACTATCATGCCGTCGTGGAACTGTCAGACGATCGTAATGAACCAGCTGGGACAGCCAGATTTCTCCATAAATCTTCCACAAGTCATCTTCTGCGACCGTACGAAGGCCTTGGTCAGATCGACAAAGGTCAAGAACAGATCGCTCTGTGCTCTTGGCATTTTTCCTGGAGCTGTCGTGCACAAATATCATGTCTGCAGTTCCACTTTTCTGCACGGAAGCCACACTGGCTTCCTGGGAGGAGACCCGCCCAGGGTAGTAGAAGGCGGTTTGAGCAGAAAAGGGCCCCAAGATCTTCCCAGCTATGGACAAGAGAGAGATGCCTCGGTGATTGTCGCAGGACTGGCGGTTACCTTTTCTTTTATAGATGTGGAGAATGTTGACATCTTTCAACTTTTGGGGGACCCTCTCTTCATTCCACATGGACTGGAAGAGCTGCATCAGCTTGTGCGTCAAGGCTGGGCCTCCTGATTTGTAAACTTCAGCAGGGATTGCATCAGATCCTGGCGCTTTGCCACAGGAAAGTTGTTTGATTGCCTTTCTGACTTCTTCCTCTGTGTGTGTGGTGGTGGTGGGGGGGGGGGGGTCAAGGTCTTGCCTGTTCTTTACTTGAGGTAGCGTGCAATGGCTTGTCGTTGATTAAGGCAGGGCGGTTGAGAACCTGGTTAAAGTGTTCAGCCCATCTCTCCAGAATCTGCTTCTTTTCTGTCAGCATGGGTCCCATCGAATTGAGGAGGGGGAGGAGCCGGAGGACGGGGTCCGTACACAGCCTTCAGAGCGTCATAGAAACGCTTGGTGTCGTGACTTTTCTGCTTAGCCCGGGATTACATCAGCTTTTTGCTGAACCAGGCATTCTGCATTTCGCGAAGCCTCAACTGCACTTTTTGTTTTGCGCTGGTGAAGGCATCATTCTTAGCTTGTGATGGGGGTCATTCTGGGCGCCTGAACAGCTGGTATTTCTCTGACAGCAGTGTTTTGCACTTCTGCGTCATTCTCATCAAACCAGTCTTGGTTTCTACGGGTTGCTGGTGCGAGGTGTTCGGGGGCAGTAAAGTAGACTGCATCTTTTTAAGGCCCTCCCACTGCTCTTCTATGCTGCTGTGGTCCACCCCCCCTCCGGGGGTTGCGACTTTGTCGTGGTTCGGAGGGTTTGCGTGGTCCAGGAATCCTTTAGGCTATGCTGACGGGGGCATCAATATTTGGGGAGATAGGCTGGTTTTTTCACACTGCTTGTAGGCCTGAGAGGTGAAGATGCTGTATGGCCTAAGCGAAACGTGGTAAGAGTTGATGCCCCTGGTGGGGCTTCCCATGTCAGATAGGCAAAGGGGTAGGATCCTGACTAAGAGAACCCCCTTTCTCCTTTTCTTGTTTTCTGCCCCCCTTATTTGGCCCTTTTCATCTTCGTCTCCCTTCAAGTCTTCTTTACACACCCTTTTCTCTCTGTGGTCTCCTTAAGATCCGCCGCGTTTGCCGTGCGGTGGGGACCTGTGTCGGGGGGAATGAGATCCTGGGGGTTTTGAGAGAGCAGCGCTCTCAACACATCCTTTGGCTCGGACCTCTCCTAGACGGGAGTACACTTTGCCCGGTGTATTTAATCGGCTCCCCTATTTGGGGCTGGGTCAAGACAGACAGTTCCCCGCTGGCCAAGGAAACCCCTGCAGTGCCCCAGCTCTCTGTCCCGGGAGTTGAGCATGATCGGGGGGGAAATAAGGTTGGTAGTTTCTGTTTGTCGTATATCTCTCCCGAAGCCGGGAAAAGGGGTCAAGACATTGGTTCTTGGCCCTGGCCCCTTAGTTGGACTCCAAGGTTTGGGTGGGTAAGGGAGAGATGATCACAAAAACTAAATATGACTTCAGTAAAAAACTACCCCCCCAAAAGGAAGAGGAAGGCAGTATCCCCTATTTCAGGGGAATTAGAAACGGAAAATGATTCTGACAGGGGAGTAAGACAGAGGACAGGTTTCTGGGCTTCCTGGCTCGTGGTGGAAGGGACAGAGCAGGAAAGACCCCTTTCAGCTCTGACCCCTTTGCTGTCCAAAAGGGCTTTCTTTGGTATAGCAGGTGAACCTAGGTCCATAACGGTTGAGAAAGGGTTTCGTTTCTTCTTCAATGTCGATCACAGAAGCAATCCGAACAGCTGCAGAAGGCAAAAAAGCTTGTGGATAGGGAGATCAGGGTGACTCCCCATAAGCAATTAAATTCATCCAAAGGGTGATTAATCCCAGATCGGGCGGGTGTTTCAGAGGCGGAAATAAAAACGGAGCTGGCGTCCCAGGGTGTGACGGGGTGCGCAGGGTGACGGTAAAGAAGGGTTCAGAGAGAGTGGCCACCAACACCCTCTTTCTGACCTTCTGCAACCCTGTGCTGCCTCCCGGGCATCAAGGTTGGCTACCTGATTGTCCGGGTTCAGTTGTACGTTCCCTCCCCGTTGAGGTGCTTCCCATGCCAGAAGTTTGGTCATGTCAGGACCGTTGTTCTGGGCAGGAGTGTGTGGTATTTGCTGCAAGGCAACCCATGATGGGCCGTGACAGATCCGGCACATTGTGCAAACTGCGGTGGCGACCATCCCCCTCTTCAACGGAATTGTCCTCTGTGGATTCAAGAAACTGCAATACAAAGGGTTAAGACAGAAAAGAAGATCTCCTTTTTTGAAGCCCGCAAGCAGGTTGTGGGCAGTCCGTCCCCCGACAGCTTCTTCATATGCTTCGTCCGTAAAAAAAGTTTCCAACAGTTCCAACTCGGTCAGTCTGCTGTCAGAAATGATAACTTTACGTTTTCGAAGACATTGCAAGGAAAATTGTCAGCTCTGGTGGAAGCAGGTCCACCACCTCTCATCCCAAAGTGAGTGCCCCCGATGGAGGCCAAAAAAACCACCACCCCTCAGACTTTCCCCGCAGTCTACAACAAACTGCTGCTGGGCAGATTAAAAAACCAGCACCCCGAACCTCGAACTCCTCTGTCCAGTGCCCAAGCGGGCAAGGAGTTCAACCCAGTGTGGAGATGGTGGAGATAAGGAAGAAACTCCACCGTCTCCCAAACCCAGACCTACTTCACCGTTGGCAAGTCTGCCAGCAGGTCTCAGATAGTCCAGTGAAATTAAGCAACAAATTTACAGCTTTAGCGGCAGATGTTGAGGAGGAGATGACCTGACTCTCTCCTTTTCGCCCTCTGCACCATGGATAAACAATAATCCTTGGAATATCCGTGGTCTAAATTCCAACTTTGAGGAGCTGCAGCTTTTGTGTCAATCTATGAACCTTCTGTCGTGGCTCTTCAAAAAACCCAAATTCAAAGCCAGAAGGCCTTTACTCTTTCTGGCTTTTAATATTCTTTCAAAACCTGCACAACCTTCCACGTTGGACTGTCGGGCGGTGTTTTCCCTTCTCCTTCACAAAACTTTGTTGTATAGGGCCTGTCCTCTGTCTACCCCCCTTCAGCTGTAGCTGCGAGAGTCACTCTCCACAAGACTGTCACACTGTTCTCTTTATTACCTCCATCTGTCCCGGTTTGTCGTCAGACCTTGTCAGTCTGTTAGGGAAAATTCCTCGACCTTTTTTGCTGTTGGGGGACTTTAACGGTCACAAACCCTCTTTGGGTAGTAACCGGTTCGTCATCCAGAGGCGCTGATTGAGGATGTCCTTTCGGATTTGGATTTGTGTTGTCTGAACGACGGATCTGCAAATTACCTCCCTTCTTCCCCAGGGTTTACTTTCGTGTTTAGATTTGTCGGTTTTTGACCCCTCGCTGGTCCTAGACTATGAGTGGTCTGTCCATGACGATCTGCACGGAAGTGACCCCTTTCCCTGTCCTTCTACAACCTGTAATAACTGAACACGTCCTGTCTCTCAGCCATTTAATTATAAGAAAGCAAACTGGGATCTCTTTGCAGCCACTGTTTCTAAGGAGTTCCAGGACACTGATTTTTTTCAGAGTCCTGGGCCCAGCTGAAATCATGACTAACACTATGATTAAATGTGCTAAAGCCTGTTTTTCCCGTGTCTTCCGATAAACTTCAAATGCCAAAAACACCCTGGTTCGATTCAGAATGCCACAAAATTTCCAAAGTTAGAAAACGGGCTCAGCGTCAGGTTTTTACCAACGACCTTCGGGTCCCAATGCTCGAGCCCCATAAAACTCCGTGCTAAATCAAGACACACTTTTAAAAAACATAAAACGTCGGTCCTTGAGAAGCTTCTGCTCCAGGCTGACATCAAAAACTTCCAAGAAAAAAGTGTGGAACATCATTTGAAAATCAAGGGAAGAAACACCTGTCCCCCTGTGAACCATTTTCAAGTTTTCGGATTCTTTAATAACAGAGAAGAAAGCAGTTGCTAATTTTGCTTGCTTCAACCATTGAAAAGAATTCCTCCTCTTCTAATAAATTTAGTCACTTTTGTCAAAAACAAAACCCTAAAAGAAAAATCACCCTGCAACTTTTCATCCGACAACATGGAAGACTACAATCTTCCTTTCACATTAAAAAGAGCTGAAATCTGCCTTACTCTCTTGCAGCGATTCCTCTCCAGGTTTTAGTTGACATTCATTATCAACTATTGAAACATCTTCCGCAAGAAGGTCTGAACATCCTTTACAGGTATACAACCCGGTGGACTACAGGTTGCTTTCCACCCTCTTGGCGGGAAAAGCCCCCATTAATTCCCATCCCAAACCTGGAAAAGTTCTTTCTAATCCATCTAACTAAACCCCCCCATAGCTTTGACCAGCTGTGTCTGTAAATTGATGGAAACAATGGTCAAAGCTAGGCTCAGTGGAAACTCGAAACCGATGGCCTTTTGGCGAAAGAAAGTGTGGTTTCCGCAACATCGTAGTACAGTTGACCAATTTTATTCGTCTGGAATCTAAAACTTAGGGAAAGCTTTTTTAAACGACAGCATGCAGTGGCAATTTTTTTCGACTTGGAGAAGGCCTACGATACCACCGGAAGTCGGGATACTTCTTTATCTCCACGATCTGGGTTTTCGAGGTCATCTTCCCTTTTTATTCAAAATTTTTTTGCAGAACGACAGTTTTAGGTCCGGGTTGGGACCACTCTCTCTGATGTCCACGGAGGAGTTGGGTGTTCCCCAGGGAGCATACTGTCTCCTGCCCTCTTTAGTATTAAAATCAACAACATTGTGAAATCAGTTTTAGCAGGGGTTTACTGCTCATTGTTTGTGGATGATTTCACTGTCTACGCAACTGGAAGCCTGTACCCGAGTGTCCGTGCAGGCTCCAGCTTTGCGTAGATAAAAAACCATCGATGGGCGGATGAAAACCCGGGTTTTACCCTTTTCTCCAACAAAAACGCAATGTATTCATTCCATAATTTCCGTCAGTTTTTCCCAGATCCTGAACTTCAAGTAGGGAAATCTCCCATTCCAGCCTGTACAGAGGGCCAAAATTCTGGGAGTCATTTTGACCAGAAACTCAACTTTCTCAGCCACATCAAAAAAACCTCAAAACTTCTTGCCAGAAAGCTCTGAAATATTCTGCGGGTCGTAGCGCACACGACTGGGGCGCTGATAAGAAAAACTTTGGGTGCACCTCTTTCAGATCCCTGGGGCCGTTCCAAACTGACTATGGTTGTGCTGTCTACGGCTCCGCAAGACCCTCTTAAACCCCAAAAAGTTTGGACCCTATCCACCATCAAGGGCTTCGTCTCTGTCTTGGAGCGTTCCGCACCCCCCCCTGTGTACAGCCTGTACCAGAGGCGGGAACCTTCGTTGTCCAACCGCAGGCTGAAACTGTCTTTAAATATTATATCCGACTGTTTCAGAACCGCAGAATCCTGCCTATGACTGTGTCTTTGACCCTCCATTCCCAAAATAAGTTTGAAAACAACCCTAAATGTATTCCGCCCTTTGGTCTTCGTATGCAGCCTCACGTGCGGAATGCAGGTCTAGACCCGGGAGTAGTTCCGATTTTTCCAAGTTTCCGGATCAACCGCGTGGACCCTTTTTTACACCAGAGATTCGTTTCGATCTTGCAGCTTTTTGCAAAGAGTCTACCAGCTCTTGGCGTACAGGCATTGTATGCTGAGCTCTGTTCGAAATTCCCATCCTATCAAAAAGTTTCAAATGACGGTTCCAAATCTGAGGATGGAGTGGCCCGTGCAGCCTACTGCCCTGGGGCCCCTCTCAGATACTGTTGGAACATATACATTCAGATGCTTCTGTCTATTCTGCGAACTTACTGCTCTGGTTCTGGCTTTTAAGATAATCTCACATTCTTCAAAAAGGGACTTTCGGTTCTGTCGGATTCGCTGTCAGCTTTGGAGGCCCTAGCTGGCCGCAACCTTCAGCATCCAGAAATTTTATTTTTTTTAAATTTTTAGCAAGTAAGGGGACGTAACATTACTCTTGCTGGTCCCGGCCATGTTGGGATCGGGGAACGAATGTTGATCGTTTACAAGAACCCACAAGAGAGAACTGTCCACACTTAATTCCCTGTCAGAGTGAAACCAAAATTAACGTTATGTGAAGACCTCTGGCAGGGGATTGGAACACACAGACGAAAAACAACTCTTCAGATCCGTCCAACCTAAGGACTTCCTCCATCCACGCGGGTCGAAAAGAGGAAACGGTTCTGTGCCGGCTAACACCGGCATCGTATTTTACCCATGCTTTCTTTAAGAGTAAAAGCTCCGGTGATCCATGTCGCACCATCACAATGAAACATATCTTTTAGATGTTACTGCACGTTGAGACCAAACATTTTCAGCGAGCCATAAGACCTGTTCAGGATTCCCTGGTATCTGATTTTTGAGAGAGAAACATTTTTCATCTATTAAGATTTTACGGGGAAGATTTAACAAGTTCTGTCGTTCTAGCGGCATTACGAGATGATGAAGGTTTTTTTTTTTTTTTATATATGACTGGAGTTGATTTTAACGGGGACAGCCCGAAAGCCTTTCGGTCGCTGGCTATAAGCACATATTTCTATCTATCTGGTCACCTCTGGATTGGCAGCTGCCTCTAGGTCATGGAGACATCTTCGCAACTTACTACCTGAGCTGAGACGTTTAGCCCTTGCAGTCTTCTGACCTTGGTTTCGCATGGGCAGGGTGCGGTCATGACTTGCGCTTACTTGATTAAGTGAGGGAGTTGGCGTCGTCACCCACTCCTCGCCCAGTCTGCTAGTCAGGGCAAGACGAAGTGGAGACGCTGGAGAAAATGGGGTGCAGTGGATACCGTGACTCTTTGGTCTGACACGCCCTGTGGCTCCACGACGCGTTGCTGGAAATGCCTTTCTGCCGGAACCTGTGGTTTCTTCGCGCAGTCCCCCGAATCAGCTTCGCAAAAAGGGAGACAAGCCTGAGGTCGTGACCCGCAACTTACCACTTGCTTGCGAGCTCCAAATATGGAACGTGGGCGGAACGTCAGTTCCCGTACAAGTCAAAGGAC
>JAFLJL010006673.1:0-33205 GCA_018398815.1 Conus ventricosus
GAAATAAACTCTAAACAGACCAAGCGTTGTACAGAATCTGGGCGGGCAATCGTTAAGAAAATTTCTATAAAACTTGAGGGGCAAGAAATATTTTCTTTGCACAATGCAGACATATTTTTAACCTATTCCGATCTATGGCTAACCACGAATGAAAGGGCTGATCTTGCGTTTCAAGGAAGAAAATGAAGAAGCACTAAAACATAGAATAGGTGCCGCAGATACTAAAGACGGGCAAAAAGTATGTAGCTGTAAATTTTGCGTTTGGAAATCGCTTTTCCATTCCCTTAGATTTTGAGTTGTTAAAAGCGCATGCGCCATACTTTCAAGGAGCATTAAAAGACAGATTGTCATATGAACTAACTTTTAATGAATACAAACGTGTTATCAGATCAACAGACGCTGAAGCAAAGTACAGCATTTCTGACATCTCGTTAGAGTTTGACGTTGTTAGCAACCTTAAATTAGCAGAGCTGATTGAGCAACAATATCAGTCAAAATTAGCAATATATTACGAAAGAGTGATTCATCATACAACATATCCCAGAAGCAGGGCAGACGCTATATGGAATTTAGTTTTAGTGTCGCAGCAAGATCGCTTAAAGGTATTTTATTGCTGTGCGAAGATGAAGAACCATTCAAAGAGGAAGTGAAAAGTTTTTTAATCCTAAAATAACCGAAAGTACAATGTTCAATTGAGGGCAGCCCTAACCAAATCTATGCTAGTGGGCTTAAACCTTATCAGCATTTTGATGAAATAAAAAACTGTTTGGAGGTGGGAGGGGTAGAAATCCAACAGTTGACCTTGTGTCTAAAGATCTACACCTTCACAGTGTAAGGCTTGATGATTATTTAACAACAAAATACGGTTTATGGATTGACCTAAGGTCAACGGAGGATAATCAGTTACATGGAAGCGGGAGAACTGTGAGAGACGTAATAAACATTCAAATTGATAAAGAGAAGAAGCCGATAAACCACTTAATGTACATTTGTTTTTAATATATGATGCGCAGCTGAATATTAAAGATAACAGATTAGAAGATATACAATACTAAATTATTTTTTATTTATAAAAAGCATGTCTGTTCAGGTTTATCCAAATGTGCCTACAGCGCCAGAGTTGCCAAGAGAAGAGATAGCCCCTGACATAAAAACCTTTAGATTAACAAACATTACACAAATGCAACAAAAACTAGAGCAGGACCTTTCAAAATACAGCAAAACCAAACGAAGGTATTCTGCTGCCTTTAATGCTGTAACATATGTTAATACTGGAACATCGACTATAAGCGCTCTATCAGCGGGGACAAGTGTAGGCCTCTAGCAACAGGCATAGGTGCGCCCGCAGCTTTGCCTCTAGGCGGGTTGTCTTTAGCTCTCGGCCTGTGTTCATTAGCTGTAGGTGCTGCTAGCAAAAAATTAAAAACTAAACTCCAAAAGCACACAGCTATGGTTCAACTAATAACAGCTAAACTTAGCTCGTTCAAACTGACAATAAATAAAGCGCTAGTTGACTCAAACATCACGGATGAAGAATTTAATCGTTTACAGGCCGATTTTGATGGACTACAAAAGACAAAAGTTTGATCTTCAAAGAAAGGCGAGGACAAGTTTTTCTCAACAGCCAGACGCTGAGCAGATAAAAAAGGAATGCTTAAAAAAAGTAAACGAAAACATTAAACTCTGTTCTAAACAGCTCACATTAACAACACCAAAAGGTGTTTATACTTTAGTTTATGAGTCCAAGCGTAAAAAAGACCGTCGATATTGATTCTGATTAAGTATTTTTTTTTAATTTAAATAAAATATTTTGAGTTAGAAAAGAGACTCAACATGGATAAGATATATGAAGGCACAAGACGAATTTTTTGAAGGAATGCAAGAAAAATTTATCAAGAGCACTGAATGATATTGATTTAGAAGTCACTGATCCAGCAAGCGTACGGGCAAGCGTTGGTCATGCAATTTCTCAAGTTCCTGGTAAACTAACAATAGACCCGCCAGTTAAAGTAATGTTAGCTGTTTTAATCGACTATGTAACAATAAATGAAGAAAATCTAGAAGTCTGGGTCTCAACTAAACAACAGACTATTCTTCCTCTAATGACTTAACACCCGGTTGGGCAGACGAACTGCTTACACCGTTTGATGTGGCTGCTGAAGAAGCCAAAATGAGAGGCTCTGGTTGGTCAGAGGGCGAAGTCTTAGAGATCAAATTAAAACAGTCTAAGTATGCACCGATTGTAGGCAAGGCTTACATTCCACTACCTCCCGCATTAGTTGCAAAAAAGCAGTTTTAAACATAAAGAATACAGACAATAAATGTTTTATGTGGTGTGTTCTGGCAAGGCTGCATTATATCCGCAAAAACGCAGAGAGAGTGTCTAACAATCACCCGTACATCAATGATCTCAACTTTAGTGGGTGTCCTTTCCTGTTAGTGTAGACCAAATTGATCAGTTTGAAGAACAAAACAAACCAATAACTGTCAATGTCTACACATGGGATGAGGAAACAAATCTACAGCCGATTAAAGTGTCCAAGAACAGTCCACGATTGGCGAACCAGACAAAACCCATGTTGACTTACTGCTGATGCTTTCACCAGCAGGGCTGCCACATTACACATTGATACGCACAATAAGTAGACTAATGCGGCATACTTCAAAAAATCATGGCAAACAAGAATTCTGTAGAAAATGTTTAACAAGAATCCCATCCGCTCCAGCCGCGCTTGAACATATAAAACATTGTAAAAGTTCTGTAGACTGTAATACAGAACTAATTACGCCCCCAGCAGGCAGTAAAGTTAGTTTTAAAAACTGGAAACGGATGCAAACAAGTCCATATGTTGTTTACGCAGACTTTGAGTCGCTTATTGTTCCTTATGAAGGGCCAGCGCCACAAAAACTTCGAAAAACAGTCTTAATGAGTAATCATCAGATTTGTTCATTTGCCTTCATTATTGTTAGGTCGGATGGTGTCCATTCAGAACCAAAATTATATAGAGGGTCTAATGCTGCAAAAGACTTCTTAGAACGCATGCAGCAAGTGCGTAATGACTGTTCTAATAATCTGAATTTATCTGAAATCATAATGACTCCTGAGATCAACAGCAGTATGACTCAGCCACTCACTGTTGGATTTGCGGTTTAAAACTCAGTGAAGAAGCAACAAATCCAACAGTAAGAGACCATGATCACATTAGCGGAAAGTTCAGAGGAGCTGCGCACAGTAAATGCAATCTTCAACTAAAGTTTGACCCAAAGACATGGAAGCTGCCCATCTTCTTTCATAACTTGCGAGGTTACGACTCTCATCTTATAATGAAAGCAGTGGACGATGCTTTCAGGGTGTCATGCATTGCATCGTCATCAGAAAAGTACATGTGCTTTAATCTAAATAACATGTCTTTTTATGACTCTATGCAACACATGATGGGTTCATTAGAGTCACTGGCTATGTCCTTAAAGTCCTGCCCAATAACAGAAGAATATTTTGACCCAAACGCTTGTTACGAAAGGGCGTTTATCCTTATGAGTACATGAACAGTTGGGAAAGGTTTGCGAAGACACACTTCCTCCTAAAGGCGCGTTCTTTTCTAGTCTCAGAGGAAAGGACATTAGTGATTCTGATTACCAGCATGCTCAGATGCGTGGCAGAAGTTAGATTGTTAAAACGATGGGAGGACTATCATGACTCCTACTGATGGCTGATGTATGTTTGTTGGCGGACGTCTTTGAAAATTACAGAAAGACCTGTATGAACATTATAGCCTGGATCCCGCGCATTACATTTCTGCGCCCGGGATGAGTTGGGACGCTTTCTTAAAGTTTACTGGAGTACAAATTGATTTATTGTCAGATTTACCAATGATTCAGATGATTGAAAACGGATTGCGTGGAGGAATTAGTATGGGTCGCATCATTACTGTAAAGCAAACAACAAATACTTGGACGACTTGATCCGAGTAAAAGGCCTAACTATCTCATGTATTTAGATGCAAAACATCTGTATGGGTGGGCTATGGCGCAATCACTTCCATTACGCAACTTTAAAATGTACACAGAAGACAATCCAAAAAAATATTCAAAGGCATTAAGTGGCTGGGCAGTTTGGCGCCTGATCAACAGCGTGGATACATTCTAGAAGTTGACTTAGAATATCCTCATGAACTCCATGACCTACATAATGACTACCCATTAGCAGTAGAAAGTCTAAAGACGAATCCAAGAGAGCCGCCTAAACTTGTGCCTAATCTTCGAGGCAAAAAAATTATGTCTGTCATTACAGGCTTCTACAATTTTATTTAAGGCATGGTTTGAAGTTGACAGCAGTTCATCGCATAATTGCTTTTGATCAAGAACAGTTCATGAAACCATACATCATGAAGAACACTGATCTCAGAACTAAATCCACAGATGCTTCAGAAAAAGACTTTTTCAAGCTGATGAACAACAGCTGTTTCGGAAAGACTATGGAGAATCCGCGCAAGCGCAAAGATGTCAGATTAGTCACCAAAGAGAACGAAGCAATTAAGCTGACTTCAAAACCTAATTATCAGGACTTTAAAAGATTTCATGATCAGCTTTTTGGCATAATGATGAAAAAGAAGAAAGTCAAATTAGACAAACCTGTTTTTTATCGGGTTTACTGTTTTAGAATTATCAAAGCTTTTGATGTTAGAATTTCTTTATGACTACTTTAAGCCCTCGTATCCTGAGTCCAGAGTGCTTTACACAGATACAGATAGTTTTGTTATAGATATCCCCACTGAAGACATCTATAAGACATAGAATTAGAAGTGGCTAAAGGTCATGCGGGATGGTATGACACGTCCGATTATCCTAAAGATTCGCCTTTGCATTCATCCGTTAATAAGAAGGTTAAGGAAAGATGAAGGATGAATTATCTGGAAAGGTGATCAAGGAGTATGTGGGGTTAAGGTAAAAAATGTACAGTATTTCGAGCCAGGAGAAAATCATTAAGAAAGCAAAAGGAATATCCCGCAGTGTTGTGCAGTCAAACATATCACATGACACTACAAAGAAGCATTGTTTGGCAATAAGACTTTTCATCATGGCATCGTAAAACTACGATCTAATCTACATGAGATCAACACAATGTTGTAACAAAGAAGTCATTAGATAGAACAAACACAAAACGTGTGTTTGTTAATCCACAGTTTTCATATGCAATCGGGCACTGGAGAGCCGTAAATTAATTAAAGCGGAAACTGTGTCTGGCGGAATTATCTGCAGTTCTTCTTTCACAAAAGATCTTTGAGGAGCTGGTTGTTTTGTTGTGTCAGTTTCTCGTAAATAATACACGGGCGGATTCATTTTTACAATTCTTTTTATTTCGTACGGGTCAACACTCCAAACCGGATCGGTTGCCCTGATGCGAGTGTCCCCTTCCGCTTCCCCCGGTAAATAAAGGTACCTTACTTTTAAACCAAATGGCAATAGTTTGCCGGATGAAGTCTCTCCTTCAACAACATTTATTGTTTTTCTTTTAATTGCTTGTACTGGTTTTAGCCCTTTAAATTCTTCATTATTCATTGCGCGCAAAACTGAGGGCAATCTTCTAACCCATTCTGTGTTGCGAGAATTGTCAATAAGCTCTCTGGATACTGGAAGAAAAGAGTCTTTCGGCTAACTGTTTGTTAAAGTTTTCAACTAAAGCCTGTGATCTGTGAACTCCCGGAATGCCTCTTTTAATGGTAACTCTATGTTTCAACAATAATTGATTCACTTGGCCTTTAAATTCTTTTCCATCATCGACTTGAATCATGCGAGGGAAAGTTAGTGGGGCCTCGTTGGTATATCAGTTGTATAGCAACAGCAACAGCAGAAGCACTCTTTTGCGTTAATGGTTCTGCATCTTTGTATCTTGAAGCTATGTCAATGACTGTGAGTGCGTACTTAAATCTTTTTCGTCTAATCGTATCAGAGGGTAAATATAGAAGATCCATTTGATGGGTGTCGTTTGGAGTTGTGTTCACAAAGTGCGGTCTCTGTATTCGCTAGGCGCAGGTAAATAAATTGCCAAATCGCTTGTTTAGATAACCATTCCTTTGCTGTTTGTTCACTGACACCTGCCGCTTGGCTTAGCTTTTGTATTGCTGTGATACCCTTCCAATATCCTTTGGGCGAATAATAGATTTTGTTCATTTTTTATTCAGCCAATATTATGTGCAACAAAATACACGACGGTCATACCAAAGGCAATAAACGCGATTTCTTGCATCTTTTGTTTTTCTGATGGTTGATAAAAGTCACTGAATTTTGGTGGGGGCAATGTCTCGATTGGTTTGCCTGTTACTAGATAATATTGTTTTATTGCTTGTCAACATCTTTAAATATGTAAGCTGCATGCCCCTGTTTTTTCAGTGTGTCATTAATAAAATCTAACTGCTCAAGCCTCTGCTTTTCATAGGCGTCTTGTGCAGCTGCTAGTTGCTCCATAGCTTTGTTATGTCTTTTTCTCTCGCCGTCATCCAGCAGTTTACTAAATGCGAAATTACTTTCCGCTAAAAGCGAGCGCATTCACCACAGCGCCGCCTATCATCATTACGAGTGAAGCCATTTTTATAAATGTATTTTTTATTTACATATTTATACTGTCTGGAATTATTCCTTGCTTAACTAGAAAATCTTTCGTAGCAACCGAAGCTGCAATGATAGCAATTAGCTTTGCTGAATCCTCAAAGTCTAGTTTGCCAAGATCTGCTGGTTTTAATTCTTAACAGGCTTTTACCAAGCATTGAGTATCCTACACTTAGACCTCCAATAACGGCAGAATGGTATACAAGGTTGGCAATAGTTTTTTCGGTGCTCATTTTAAAAAATAAAATATTATAATTTAATAAAAAAACATGAACAGCAATGATCTACTACAGCTACAGGGCGGCCTAAACCTTCCTGAACTTATGAATGACCTGGTTGATGACCCAGCTATTATGCCCAAAAAGGAAAGGCTGTATTCTTTGGCAGCATGTGAAAAACAAAACAGTTCCTCGGAACTGAATTCCAGCATTGACAGATTCAACAGATGTCGCCGCAAGACATTATAAAGTATCATAACAGTATGAAGCGCAGCTGGGGTCGAGAATGGTAAAAAGTGTGGGGCAAACGGCTCTTAGTTTGTACACTAAACTAGTCAGTAGATTTGCTCCCATTGATTCTGAACAAGATCTTACGTATGATTTAACGCAAGATCCGGTTTTAACAAAGTCTTAGAGTCTCTAGGATGTGATCTATACTACAGATTTGGAACATTGTTATCGCCATAATTCATGGATTAATACTTTTAATCATATAGATTTTGTTTCCCTTCAAAATGAACGAGCTGGAAAATCATCAGAACCAGAAATCAGGAAACATTGAATCAGCGGAGAAAGTAACCAAGCCAGAAAATCAGCAGAAAACACTGAATCAGGTGGGGGCCAGTGAAAGTGTCCTCATCCTGGGCGTGTTAAAGCAGGAAAAAATTAGCAGAGTGGAACAGACAAAAAAAAAATAATGTTACAGAATATAACTCATCATGAAAACTAACACCGCCAACGCCAGAACAAGTTGATTCAATGCCAGCTATAAAAACTCCATGTGATTACAAGACCTAAGCACCAAAGTCTTCATGGATATTGAACTTAAAACTGTTGCCATTTTTGGCGCCATTGCTGCTGTTGGGGGCAGTTATTACGGTTATAAAATATATACACAATGGCCGCAGAAACAAAAGCAATCAAAAAAATCTGAACCACTAAAATACAGAAAAAGACAACTGCACGCCAAAACCGCCAATAACAAAGCATCATTTTGATCCATTTATAATGCAATAATATTTTAAGAACTTAATTTAAATTTTTTAATAAAAATAGATCATGGCGTATTATAAAATGATGAAGTCAATAAATAAAGACATGGAGTCTATAAAAGGCATTTCCATAGACCAGAATTGTAATCAATGTGGTTGCTTAGGATGTAAGAACTTCATTAAGATCTATGCAGAAAACGCTGAGCAAGACATCCTCAACGATGACGCGTTTTTTGAGGCGTGTGTGTACTATATTAGACATTTACTATTTAAGATAAAAACATAGATTGTATTTTTTGATAATTATAAGATAACTTGAATAACTTACTGACCTGAACATTGGTCTTAGAAAAGTTTTGGATAAGCATGCGCCTGTACGTCAGCGGACGGTACACTGGCGTCGCCCGGCTCCGTGGTACAACTCAATTGCACCTGAGCTGCGAGAATTGAAACGCGAGCGACGTCGAGCCGAGCGGCGCTGGGTATCATCTAGACTGACAATACACAAGCAAATTTTTGATGCTGCCAAAACAGAAAGTCGTAGAGTTTGTCCATCAAGCCAAAACCGCATTTTATTCTTCCAAAGTGCAGCAGCATCGTCGTGTAAAGAACCTGTTTAGAACTGTCACTAGCATGTTGGGTAAGGCTGCAAGTGTTTGTAATGCCGTCCACTCATGAGCCGTCACAGCTTCCTGGTTTGTTTTCTCAGTTTTTCGCCCACAAAATTCAGACAATTCGAAACGCTTTCTCCCCATCCTCAGATACTTCAGATCAGTCTGTTGTTTTTAACGGTACCACACTCTGTGAGTTCTTGCCAGTGTCCGAGCAGACTGTTCGTAAAATCATACACAGTCTGCGAAAACATCCTGTGACCTTGACCCCATTCCCACCCCACTCCTCTTTGAACACCTTGACTCTTCCTTCCTACCATCACCAAAATTCTTAACGAGTCTCTGTCTTCTGGCACAGTCCCACTGACTTTAAGACCGCCCTTGTTAAACCTCTACTCAAGAAAAGCAGTCTCGATCCCAACGTTCTTAAAAATTACAGACCCATCTCAAATCTTCCCTTCCTATCCAAAATTCTCGAGAAAGTCATTCTTCAACAGCTCTCTGACCATCTGGCCTCAAACAACCTCCTCACACCACACCAGTCAGCCTCATCGCCCTGGGCACAGCACGGAGACCACCATCCTTCGCATTCTCAATGATATTCTAAATTCTTAGACGAAAACAAATTTCTGTCCTTCTTTTGCTAGATCTTTCGGCAGCCTTGACACCATAGACCATGAAAATCCTTCTCTCTCGTTTGAAATACACATGTGGCATCAGGGAAACAGCTTTAAATTGGTTTCGTTCTTATCTTCTAGATAGGAAACAGTTCATTCAAGTAGGTGACCACCGTTCTGATGAATCTAACCTCCAGTTTGGAGTGCCTCAGGGATCGTGCTGGGACCTGTCCTCTTTATTTGTACACCACTCCATTGTCAAATGTCATCCGCGGCCATTCCGTTTCGCACGAAATGTTTGCGGATGATACTCAGCTGCTCCATTCTCTGTCATCAATGACTACTCACCCCTTGTTTCTACTCTTCAATCTTGTACTTCTGATATTGAGACCTGGATGTCAGCAAATAAGCTTAAAATTAAACTGTGAAAAGACTGAAGCCATCCGTTTTTCAAAGCAGTCACATCATGGCCCTGATCCGCTCCCTTCTTCTTTGACCTTAGGTTCCAGCACTATTGAATTTTCAAACACTGTTCGTGACCTTGGTTTTCTCCTTGATAGTGACCTCTCAATGAAACAGCATGTCACAAAAACTTGTCAGTAGCTTATATGGAACTTAAACGAATTGCTGCATTCGACCCTATCTCACCGAAGACGCCACAAAAACTCTCGTTTCATCATACATCCTTTCAAGGCTAGATTACTGCAACTGTGTTCTCCTCGGCTGTCCCTCAACCGTCATCCAACCCCTCCAATGTGTACAGAACTCTGCAGCCCGTCTCATTTGCAAATCTCCTAGGACCCAACCCTGCAGCCCTCTCCTGAAAAAGCTGCACTGGCTCCCCGTTGAAGAAAGAATTAAATACAAATGTTGTTGCCTCTGCTTCAAGATTTTCACTGGTGATGCCCCTGCCTATCTTTCCGATCTCCTTCAAGTATATGTCCCATCACGAACGCTCCGCTCCTCCACTGACACCGACACCTTCCGCTTTCCCAGTTACCGTCCCCATCGTAAACAGCATGGCGAACGAGCTTTCTCATACGCAGCTGCCAAACTCTGGAATAAACTCCCCTATGACTTAAGACATTCTCAAACCTTTTCTTCCTTCAAAACCTCCTGAAAACCCACCTTTTCAAACAATACTAAGAAGACAGTTATTACCAGATAGCTGATTGACTCTTGTTGTTTTGTGGATCGCTTAATAGTTTGTGCTTGTTGCGGCTGTTGTGTATTGTGTGTTTGTGCGTGGGAGTGTGTGTGCGCGTGGTGAGAGAGTGTGGAGGAGAGCTTTGTTTTTCATTTTCTAAACCGTTTTTCAATGTATTTTTTTTCTTTACATTTAGCAATTGTATTTTTTCTGCCTTTGTAAAGCGCCTTGTGCCGTGGAAGGCGCTATATAAATCCCCATTATTATTATATTAATAAGAACTTGGTTGTACTTAAAGGATGACTTAGTTATGATCTTAGGTTAACTTGGGTAAAAACTTGAGAATGACTTGAGGACAACTGAATAAGAACTTAGAAGTAACTTGGGGTAAGAACTTGCGGATGACTTGAGGATGACTTCAGGATGACTTGAGGGCAACTTAAGTAAGAACTTAGACGGGACTTGGGATGACTTAAGGATAACTTGAGTGTGCATGCGTGGGGTGGGGTGGGGGTACGTGCGTGCGGGGGGTAGAACAAAACACAAACAACAAACAAACAATAAACACAAAACAAACAACAAAACAAACACACAATAGACAGTCCGGGGGTGGGGGTGGGGGTGTGCATGCGTGGGGTAGGACAAAACACACAAACACCAACAAACAAACAAGAAGTGAAACTACTAGAACCACTTCTTGCTTTGTGACTAAACAGGCTGTGTCTTGCTCGCAACCTCAATCAACTAGGCCAAGTGATCACATATGATCACTTGGCCTAGTTTGCCGCTGAGCTTTGCAGGTGCTGCCGCGCTTTGCAGGTCAAGTGATCATATATGATCACTTGGCCTAGTTTGCAGGTGCTCCGTGCTGACGTCATTGGCGGCAGGCTGCTGCGCTTTGCAGGTCAAGTGATCACATATGATCACTTGGCCTAGTTTGCTGTGCCCCTCTTTTCTCAACCGGGCTTGCAACTGGCTTTAGCAGAGTTACAGCAGTAATTGCTGTAGCCAAGCTTTTATGGCAGCTCTAATCGCCAGTAGTAGTACATCCGGCATTGTATATTTAAAGCATTTATATGAAGATAGTGCTAGCCACACACTATCCTCTCCATACTGGTAGATGTACTAAGGTCTGCCTAACCCTATCTAGTTTGTTTGCCAGAACATTCGAAAATCGCCATTCAGTTGCATAAGGGCACACTTGAAGGCAGATGAACTGGTTAGAATTAGAAAAGTAGAAAAGTATACACATCTTAATACACAGATCAGCTTGCCACATGAACACTGAATCTGTAGTTAACAATCAATCAAGCCTGATACAAACTGAGAACATTTTTACTTGGGAGGAACAGCAAAAATGTTTCAAATATAAGTTTTTTAGCATACGAATCAGCCGTGTTTACCTCCACCTTAAGAAATGAACGCCATGTTTTTTAAACATGGCTTTAGCTGTCCCAAGCCAGCTCCCAACAATCAACGCGTGATGGTTTGTTTTGCTTCGGCCAACTTTCAACAATGCAGCGCCATTTATTAGATAAGGAACCATCTCATCGATAGCCAAACACGTATTAAAACTGGCTGTATCTTTGTCAACAATATTGCCTTCAACGTTTTCATTTCCTTGGACCAACAAACCTTTAACATACACAATTCTGTTTTCAGTAAACCGGTTATTAAAATAACACACCCACCGCACAGTAAACCGTCCTGCTCGTCCGACTGTCAGCGAAAGAATGTGTGGGTTACCTAGTCATGTGAGCGCCCGGAAGCCTACGCTTAACTCGCTGATTGGCCGGGCTGTAACAGCGCCGCCACGCAGCAGTGACGTGGCAAAGCAATTTCTAGAAGGATGATGAAATATGTTGTAATCGGGCAGGCTGGGTGGGAAGGAGTGGAGTGAGGAGGAGCGGCAGTATTGATTTTTTGGTGTCACAACCGTGCGCTGTGTGTGTGTGTGTGTGTGTGTGTGTGTGTGTGTGTGTGTGTGTGCGTGTGTGTGTGTGTGTGTGAGTGTGTGTGTGTGTTGTTGTTGTTGTTGTTGCTGTTGTCGTTGTGTGCGTGGTGAGAGAGTGAGAGAGAGTAAGAGAGAGAGAGAGAGAGAGACAGACAGACAGACAGACAGACAGACAGACAGACAGACAAACAAACAATGTGTGTGGGGGGAGAGTGTGTGTGCGCGCGCGCGTTTCTCTCTGTTGTGTGTGTGTGTGTGTGTGTGTGTGTGTGTGTGTGTGTGTGTGTGTGTGTGTGTGTGTGTGTGTGTGTGCGCGACGTATTTTGTGAAACGCAGAACACGTATGTCTATGGCTCCGTGTCTAAATGAAAATAACGCAAGCAATCCTTCGCCAAAACGGTCAGGTGACCCCAAGCCCTCCTTTGGGTTAGTAATTACAGGTCAAGGATCCGTCCGGGGCCCGGTACATGTGCCTGCCAAAAAACCCCCAAGTCCTTAATTAGGGTTGTTCGCACGGGGTCCACCAGTCTTGGTTTGGGACTGTTTTTCGCAAAAATGATGTTTTTGAAAAGGGGACTGTCGCGCGAAAATGTTGTTATTGAAAATGATCAAAAAACGCGGGAAAAACTAAAAATCTAAAAAAGTTTAGAAAATTAGTATTAAAACGGATAACCCTGCACAGTATGTTTGTTTGTAGATAATCGTTTTTTTTTTTGGTTATTGAAAAGAAATGTGTGATGGATTATTTTTTTTTAAATTTCGTTTTTTGAAGTCTTATTTGGAAAGGGGAAATGTAATATGTTTATTCGGGGTCCCCCTCCCCGAAACGGATTTTGGGTAGGTGGGCCAGAATAAACATATTACATTTTCTCTCGGGGGCATAGGGAAGAAAATCGTCATGACGGGCGTGTGTGCAAAATTTGACAGTGTGCAGGGGTGCCCCCAAAAAAAGAAAAAAGAAAAAAAGTTTTTTCTATTTGTGCCCTGGGGGCCTTTGGAAAAAAAAAAAGGAAAAAAGGAAAGATTTCTATTTGTGCCCTTGGGGGCCTTTAAAAAAAAAAGATTTTTTTTTGTACCCTCAAGGGTTTGGGGGAAAAGGAAAAAAAAGGGGAAAAGATTTCATTTGACCCTTGGGGCCGGGAAAAAAAAAAATTTCAAATTTGAAACCCTAAAGGGTTTGAGGGGGGAAAAAAAAGGGAAAAAAAAAAAAAAAATTTTTAATTATTTATGTGTATTTTGCAATTTTTTTTTTTGTTTATGTGTGTGAGTTTTTTTTAAAGTGCGGGGTGAGGATTCTCTCTTTTTTTCTGACTCTGATTTTTGGGATAGTGTTTTTGTTTGTTGTTTCCCCTATTTTTTTCCTTTTCCCCGATCGGTTGAGCCCCCCCGCTTTTTCGTTTCTTTGAGGGGGTTAGTTAAAGTGGGACACCCGGACCCCCCCTTTTATTAGGTTTATTTTTTTTGTTTTTTTCTTTCTCTGTCCAAACGTTTCATTTTATAGCCCCCTTTTTCTCGAGTTTAAACCGGGACCTTGCCCCTCCTTAAACAGGACAGAGGTAGCCCAAGGGGGGGGAAAACTCCCCCTAATAAATTTTCTATTTTTTTTTTTTTTGGGTTTTTGGGAAATTTTCTTTGCTTTTTGGGGGGAATGTGCATTTTTTAAATTTGATTTTTTATCATTTTGCATTATTACGGTAGTGTTGTGTTTATTGTGCGGGATTTTTTTTTTTCCCCCGTTTTCCATTTTCACGGGAAAACAGTGACCACAAAGGGTGCTTTCTGGGGGGCTTCTTTGGGCGGTTTTCTTGATTTCTTCTAAATTTTCCCGACCCGGTGAAACCCTTCTTTTCCTTTTCCCCCCCTTTTTTCCCCAAAACCCTTTTAAAACCCTTCTCATCAATAACCCTTCTATCTAGTTTTCTTTCTACATTTTCATCTGTTAGGTGGATTTCCGCTATTTGTTTTTCTTCCCCTTTTTTTAATTGTTTTGTTTCCCCTTTTTTTTGTAAATTTATATTCATTTTCGTAAAAGGGGGGGCCCGATACACTGTTTTGTAAATTCATTTCAAACCCAAATAAAAAGACTGCCCCAAAAAGGAAACTTTTAAGAACAAAACTTTATAAAAAAATTTATTTTCAAAAATTTTATTGTTTTTTTTTTTTTTCCTTTCTTGGGAAAAAAACAGTTTCCCCCATTGAACTCTTTTTTTTTAAAATTAAAAATTTGGGAAACCTTTTTTCGAGAACAAATACTTTGGAAAAAAACATTCCTTTTTTCACATCTCCCCTTGTTTTATTAAGGTTTTTCTGTTTAAAACCGGGAAAATTTGGGTTTTCTTTTTTGTTATTTTTAAAATTACTTTTTTGTGAAAAATAAAGCCCCAATCATATATCCCCTTTTTTTTTATTCATACTTAAAATTTTTTTGGTGTTTATATCTGTTGAGGGTTTAAAGGGTTCATTAGGGAAATGATTTTGATAAAAATGTTCAAAAAGCGGAACGCTTGGGTTTTATGGAGAAAAACTTACAAAATTTATGTGCAACAATGCCTAGATGGGGGCAGCCCGGCAAGAGAGAGAAAAAAAAAATAAAAGGGAAACAAAAAAAGAGGAAAAATCCCAAAAACCCCCCCCTAGAAAGTGAAAAAAACGAAACGGGGGGTTTTGAAAGAGAAGACTACAGGGGTGAAGCTGAAGAAAGAAACTACAGGGGGGAAGCTGAAATTAAAGGGAAAAAAGCCCTACAGAGGGGAGCTGAAAAAAAAAAGAACGTCAATTTAAGTTGGGGCCCCCCCAAGGTTTGGGAACAAGGACGATGCGGGAAATTTTTAAAAAGTTTTAAGGGGGCATCGAGAAAACCCCCCCCAGCCCACCAGTGGGTTTTCCGAAAAGCGCCCTCAGTCAAAACCCACATATTTTCCCAAAAGTTCCCGCCTTTCGGGGAAAAAAAAAAACGGATGTTATCGATAGTTTTTTTTTCCGTTTTTGAAAATCACGCAACGCCCTTGGGGGTTGGGCCCAAAAGGAAAAGGGGCCATAAAAATTTTTTGCTCGTTTTTTAAAGGGGTAGCGTTTTGGCCCACTGAAACCACCACTGGGGGCGAAAAAAAATTTTAATTTGGGGGATTTTTTGGGGAAAGAATAACTCAAAAAATTTTCAGTTTTTGGGGCCCGACGTTTTCGCGAACGTTTTCCGTTTTTGTGCCCCCTGCAAAGGAAAATCTTTCGCTTTTTTAAATTTCGTATGAGTCATTGTTTGGGTCGATGGATCGTTTTAATCAAAACAAACAAAACTTTTCAGTCACTGCGAGATCTTTTTTTCTTTTCCAGAGGGGAAAAAGATCGGGGCCACTTTCCTTAAAAAAAGGGCAATTTGAAAGCTTTGGGGGAAAATTGTGTCAGATGGGGATCAGTATTGTATCGCCACCCGTAAGGGCGGGGCTGGGAAAAAGAAAATTTTTCCCCATCTTTGAGTCTCTTTGCGTCATGAAACTACCCCTGGGGCCCAGGGAAGTTTACGGGGAAAGGGAAAAATCGGGGGTCTTTTTCGGGGTCCTAAAGGATTACCTACCCAAGGAAGGGACGGGGATCTTTCCGGGGTTTCGGGGTGATTTTTGGGCCCGTCCCATACTCCCCCCGGGAAAAAAAACCCTTTTGTTTCCTCAAACAAACTTTCCGGGGTCGGGGACAAGACCACCGCTTAAAACCTTTTTTGGGCCATTTTCGTGGACAAAACAGAAGTTCACAAAATCAGTCGGGCTGCCGTTCAGACAAAGCGATGTTTTTTTTGTGATTGAAAGTTCCATTGAAAAAGAATTGCCCCTTTCAAACCAAATGTTTCAAAATCGCATTTTCTCCACTGATTGTAAAGAAGGCCTTTTTTTGGGCACCAAAAAAAATTTGGTTGATGGATGATTTTAGAAAAAGGGAGCCATCAAGGGTTTGCGGGCCCTTTGGGTTTTTGAAAGGGACACGGGGTTTCCCACCACCGCCGGTGTAAAAATCTTTCGTGCTTCAAAACCATACCCGGGACACGTCCAAAGTGTAGGTCGTTTGGAGGCAAGATTAAAAACTTTCCGCGGGCAAAAAAATTCCCCCCCCCGCCCGACACACCGTACTACCCCCGGTTTCTTACCGCCTGTTTTATCGATAACCCAGTTTGCGACTTAATTTTTGGGCAATTTGCCGGGGTGCCGCTCCCAGTACATGGTGGTGCTGGAGGATGTTCTTTCCTTGTCTTGTGAGTACTAGATCAGAACATCAAAAAAGGGAAAAGGTACAAACCGCAAAAAGGGTCCCCAAAACGGGGATGAACTCCAGATTCCCCCAATATCAAAAAGAAATGCGGGGAAAAAAAGACGAGACCTGACGACAATCCCTTTTCTGCTGCTAAACAGATTTTCACGACATCCAACGGAAAAACCCTTTCAGCGGGAAAAAAAAAAACCAATGTAAAAAAAAAAAAATCCCCCCCAAAATGGTTTTGGCAAAAAAAAAAGAAAAGGTTTACGTTTCCTTCAGGGGTAGGGAAAAAGCCCTTGCACTCACTGATAACTTTAACAAGCTTCGTGTTTTTGGGAAGGGCCCTTTTTTCAGGGGGGTCGAAAAATTTTTCTGCTTTAATTATAAGATAAAAAGGGCCCCCAAACATTTGAAAAGGGTATTCATGTGAACATTTTTAAAGGGTTTTTTTATTTTTTTTTTTTTTTTTGAACGTACAATTGTTCCCAAACAACCAGTCATTTGGGGGATATTCCAATGCCCAGAAACTGATGTAACCCTGACAGAAAATTTCAGTGATAAATTTTGTCCCCAAAGTAACGAAGGGACAGGTAAAAGGGTTGTGAAAACAGCAACTGTGGGATGTTAAAAATTTCCCCCGTCCCGTGAGGTTGTCCCCCTTCCTACTCGGGTCAAACCCAAAGGTGAAACAAATAAATGATTTTGGTTCTGTCGAATGATTTGCCCTGAAGTCAAACAGAACGCTCAAAAAACATCTTAAAAAGACTTTCGGATGTGTTGACAGTTCCCCAGGTACAGTTACGGGTTTTTAAACCCCCAAATATTCATTAACAAACTGAAATATCAGTGCAAACCCAAACCCAAAACCCCCTCCCTTTTTTTTTTGAAAAAAAAGAGGGGGTTTCGAAAGAAATAAAAAGTAATGCTGGTTTTTAAAGGGCATGGGAACCTTCTACATCCCCGGGACAGCTCCCCTTTTGTTTTGGGTGGACAAACCTGTTTGGCTCGGTGCGGTTCTGCATCATTACGGGAAATTAAAAAAATTCACTGTGTTCAAATGCCAAACCCCTTCCCAGACATTGAAGAACTGTGTCAGCTCTCAAAAGGAAATTTTTTTGTGAAAGTAGCCCGAAAAGGGAAAACTGGCAGTTTCCCAATTGGTGAAGCGCAAAAAAAGACGCATTTCAAACACCTTTTGGTTTTTTCCAGGGGGAGGGAAAATCCCATTGGGTTTTTGCAAAATCCCCCAGTTTCCCTTTTGCTAAAATTGACGACCCCTGAAACTCCATAAAAGGGTTGCAGTCAGTTTTTTTGATGACTTTTTGTTGGCGGGCCAAAGCATGGAGTGACCCCCCTTTTTTAAATTTTTACAGCTTTTTTTTTTTCCAGACCAAAAATTTTTTGGTTTGATGCGAGACCATCCAAAATTCGTGCCGGTTTTAAAACTCTCGATTTTTGGGCCCACACTATTTCGGGGGGGGAAAATAAATGCCAGAGGGAAAGAAAAAAAAAAGGGATTTTTTTTCCTTACACAAACCCACTAAAAAAGAAACGATCGTCACTAAATGGGATTGTTGTTTTATAGCCGTTATGTCCCCCATTTTTTGCGTCCCGACCCCCCTTTGCCGGGAACAAACGAAAGGGACGAAGAACAAAAGTATTGTGGGGTTAAAGGAGGGGCCAGAAGGCTTTGGGGGTTTTTCAGAACACCTAAAATCTTTTCCCGTTCTTTTGTTCCCCCTCCCCTCAGAAGATTTTATTTTGAGAAAGGATGCCAGTTCTAAAGGAATGGGAGGGGTTTACTGTTGCGGGAAAAAAAGTGCTTTGTTACACCCAGTGCAAAACGCCAGTAAAAAATTTTCTAAAAGACACAAAAAAAAATACCCCTATTGAGAGAGAGTGCTTGGCTATTGTAGGGGCATGTGAGAAGTTGCCGGGTTCTTCCCGGGGACGAAATTTTTCGGTTAAAAACGGGACCACGGGCCCATTGATTTTTCTTGAAACCCGAAAAAAGACTAAAACACAGATTTTTAAAGGGGTGGTTTTTTGGCATTGCAGGAAATTTCCCCTTTTTTAAACCATTAAACCATGCCGGGAAACAAAAAAATTTCAGGGCGGGATTTATTGTCACGTGTATGAATTTTCCCATGGACAAATGAAACTGCCCTTAAAGGGGAAAGACTTTTTCCCTGTTTTTTTTGCTTTTTTTTTTATGTTCCCCCCAGTGTGCTCACTTTTGACAGTGCATTGTAGGGCTACGACTTTTTAAATAAGGGGTATTTATGTTTTAATTTGCTTGTTGAAGTGACTTATGTTTTACAAGAAAAAAACTCCCTTGATGTTGATGTATTACAAAACTATTCTTTGTTTTATTCTTTCCCCCAAAGAATGAAAACTTTATCATGTACTATTTATGTCAAAATTTGTTTTGTAAAACGTAAAATTAAAAATGTATGGGGGCAGAGAAAATTTAACTTTTTTAGAAAGAAATATACAAAAGTTTTTTTGTAGTGAACAACCTATTGTTTTATTATTGGGTTTTCAACAATGGAAAATGTTTCATTTTTAAATTTTGGACTTTAACTTTAACTTTGGGGGAAAAAAACAGTTTAAAAACTATGTTTTTTTGTGTTTCCCTGTCAAATTGATAAACATTTACATTTAAGAAATGTTCTCATTTTCTTTGGGGGTTTTTTAAACAAAAAGATTGGGGAAAAAAGTTCAAGGGGAAAAAATGTGCTTCAATCGTAAAATATAAACACAATTTGTGCTTTGAATTGTTAATACCCCTTAATTTTTTTTTGTACATGTTTTTTGTGAATGTAATTTTTTGACATTTGGTTAGGGAATTTTTTTTTTTGGGGAAAGACTGAACTTTTTAAAACTTAGTATTAAAGGTGGTCTGTTTGGATTGATTCTATACGTTGATTTTTAAATTTGGTGAATCATGTGTGGATAACATTTTGAGTTTTCAGGGCTGAAATGTTTTTTTAATAAAGTTGAACCCCTTTAAAAAAAATTTCTGGAGAAACTTTTTTCCCCCCAGGTGGGGGGTGTTTGTGACGTAGCCTAAACCTAAAAGCATTGACGCCCCCATCACTTGTTTTTGATATGAACCCTTTTCCCATCCCACTAAAAAAAAGGGAAAATTTTGTGTGGCTTACTAGTGAGGGGGGCCGCCCCCAAATAATTGGGGAGAAGGGACTCTTTAAAAGAAAGAAACGGGGTTTCATTGGGTAAAAGTGCCACTGGGGAAGATAGTTTACAAAGGGGTGGTAAGGTGCTGGTCAGGGGTTTTTTTGAACACTGAGTATGAAATCACAAGGGGGAAGAGGAAAAATCAGTTTTAGCCAGCAAAAATGGCCTAGAGACTCGAACCTGCCCAGGACGTTTGGCCCCTAAATGCTGCCCATTATTCCAGGTAAAGCCATAGATTTTGGGGGGAAAGCTACGGGGGAAAACCAAAAAAAAGAGAAAAAAAGAATTCAAAGGGTTAAATTTAGGAAGCAGGTTTTTACACAACCCTTATTTTTTTTTCACCCCTTCCCCTTTCGCCCTTTACCTCTCCCCCCCGGGGAGGGGGTTTAAAAGGGCGGGCCAGGGTGTGGGAACACCCCGGTAGTTCACCCCCAGAAAATTAAAGACCCCAGGGGGAGGCTTTGGGAACTCATCATTTTCTCCAGTGCCGGGAAAGAGTCGGGGGAAGAGGAGCCCGGAAATCATTTTCTCCAGTGACGGGAGAAATCGGGGGGGGCGATACGCTTTTAAAAGAAAAACCGGGCCCGCATATGGAGCGAGTTTTTAATTTAAAGAGGCAGGTATACATAAAGGGGTTAAAAAGAATTATTATTCTCCTGGTCGGAAACTTGGGGCCAATGTTTTTTAAAGGGCCATGACTTTAAAGAATCTTGAATCAATTATTTTAAACTCTCAATTTTAAAGAGAGATATATAAAATCTGTTTAAAAATTGTTTGGTGTGATTTAAAAAAAATTTTTCCCCCTGAAGGAGGGGAGAGAAAAAAAACATTGGGTTTTAGTGCCCCTTTTTGGGGTTGTTTGGAAAAGATTGGTGTGCGAATGGAGTAAACCCTGTCATGACTGCGTGTGTGCTAAAGTGACAGTGTGACATTCACCTAGCCCCCCTCCCCCCCCCCATTAAGAAACAGTTTAGTCACCTAGCCCCCCCTCCCGCCCCCCCAGAAAAGTAGACTAGTCACCTAGCCCCCTCCCCCATTAGCTAAAGCTATTTAGTTACCTAGCCCCCCCCCCAGTTAGCTAAAGCTGTTTAGTCCCTAGCCCCCCCCCCCCCGGGTCTAGTTTTAAGCAAAGTTTAGTCACCTGGGCCCCCCCCCCCCAGGCAAGCAAAAGCTAGTTTAGTTACCCTAGCCCCCCCCCGCAGTCTAGTAAAGCTAGTTTAGTTCCCTACCCCCTTCCCCCCCCCCGCAGTCTAGCGAAGCTGGGTTTAGCCACCTAGCCCCCCCCCCCAGTTAGCTTAAGCTAGTTTAGTCCCCTTTAGCCCCCCCCCCTCCCCCCCCCCTAGCTAAAGCAAATTTTTAGTCACCTACCCCCCACCCCCCCCTTCCCCGTGCCCAAAGGGCTGCTAAAGTAGTTTATTCACCAAGCCCCCCTCCCTTTCCCCCATTTAACCCTTAAAGCTATTTTAGTCACCTAGCCCCCCCTCCCCCCCCCCCAGTTAGCTAAAGCAAGTTTCGTCCCTACGCCCCCCCCCCCAGTCTACCCTAAAAGAGTTTAGTCACCTAGTCATAATTTATTTTCAAAAAAACCCGGGGTTTTTTTGGAAAAAGGAGGTCATCGTCTAATTAATCCACGGGGATTTGGTACTGGCAGGGGGGGACGGGATAAAATCCACATGACTTGGTTTTTGGCAGGGGGACAGGGTAAAACCACATGATTTGGGTAGCTGGCGAGGGGACGGGATGAATCCAAAATAAATTTGGGTAGCGGGGGAGGGGACGGGGATAAAATACATAAATTTGGTAGTTTCCCGAGGGGACGGGATGAACCCCTTTGATTTGGTAGCTGGCAGGGGGGACAGGGATGAATCCACATAAATTGGAGCTGGCAGAGGGGGACGGGATAAATCCACATGATTTGGTACTGGCAGGGGGGAAAAGGGGTGGCGGGGGAAAGGGGAAAGTGGGGGATGGGATCTTTTAGCAAGGAAGGGAGGGGGGGGGTCTAGAGAAAAGGGAACTCAAGAAGTGGGGGGAGAGGGGGGGGGAAAAATGGGGGAAAGGGAGGGATACTTTTGAAGCGGGGTTAAACACCCCACACACACCCCACACACACCCCCACCCCCACCCCCACACCCACACCCCACACACACCAACACACACACCACACACACCCACCCACACACACACACACACACACACTCAAACAAACACACCCCTACATACAAAATTTTCAAAAACCGCACCTCGCTCTTTTCCCACAACTTTGTAAATAACTATACGAAGACATATGGCACTTTTTTCACCCTTTCTTTCTTTGCAATTTTATGTTAAACGGAAACTGTTGAATGTTCAGAAAACCTGTCATTTCAGACATTCATCTCTTCCCTAAGTTAAACACACAGTAAAGCAAACAGAAAAACCCAAAACGCTCCCTTCACATTTGCATAGAATACACCTAAACTCTTCGTTTCGACAGGCCGAATGATGACGGGTCGAAAAAGGGAGTCAAAATGAGGAGGGGTTTAATTTCCCCGTTTTTTTTATTCCTTTTGGGTTTTAAAAAAATGCAATAAAACATCGAAACAAAAAAATCGGATGAAAGCTTCAAAACTCGATAATGAACTCCCTACTTAGTTTATCGAGTTGTGGGGGAAAATTTTTTGGGGAAAACAACTCGAAAGCCTCGTCAAACAATTTACCTAGCTTCTCTGTCTAGAGAGAAATTTTGAATTAATACTGCACAGAAAGTGGGTTAAAAAAACCCCTTTGGCAAAGTTCTGTAAAAACATTAGTTTTAGTGTGGAGAAACCCTCGGAGTAGGACATCTTTTCACAAAAAAAAAAAGTGAAGCACCCCCTTATAATTTTTAAATGTCCCAAAATTTACAACAACAATATGACCCCCAAAAATTTTCAAATTTTTTTTAAAAAAAGGTGTGTCTTGAAAGGAAAAAACCAGTCAGGCCCGGGGGGTGAAGCATAGTCCTGGGGGGGCATGCACGTGCATTAAAAGTTTTTTGAAATTTTTTAAAAAATTTAGGTTTTTTGGGGAGTCATCCAGTTTTGGGGGGAAACACAGTTTTTTTAAGAAAAAAATTCTTTGCAAAAAATAGGTGGGGAAGGGGGGATAGAGGGCCAAACGATGGCAAAAGATTGGCATCATTTCCAAAAGGAATTCCCCCTTTAAAGCAATCGGGCGTCAATTGGGCTTCCATACCTGTCATCACCGGGTGGTGAGGGAAACACCCGCAAACCAAAACCTTTTGCAGGACCCCCACGATCTGGCCGCCCCATGCAACGTCACCCGCGCGAAGACAGGGCTCTACTTTTGCATGATACGGCCCCTGAGCTATTTGCCAAGCACCAGTTTTAAAAAGACAGTGGGTCCTAAAAAAACCCAAATTTCCACAAAAAAAAGTGCAGAAAACCCCTTAAAAACCCCCCCGGGAAAAAAGGCGAGGAAAGGGTTTTCAAGCGCCCCCGTTGCCCGACCCCCCACAAAAAAACGCGGGTTTTTACTGGGGGTCCGCTGGCGGGGGGTGGAACCGAGGAATGGGGAAAGATAACACTTGTCGGAAAAAGAAAAACCGATTCCTGCTTTCACGTCACCGATGGAAAATCAAGGGGTTTTGGGGAAAGCCCAAAAAACAGCCAAAAAGCCCAGGGAAAATAAAAGGCAAACTGTTTTTCCCCCACGGGGGCGGTTTTTTAAAGGGTTTGGGGGGGCCTTCACAAAGACGCAAAAATGGGTTTTATTACCATTCGGGAAACCCCCACAGGCGGACGGTAAAATCCCCAGATGTCCTTGAGCCCGGCGTTGTGCCCCATTTTTAACCCCCCACCCCCCTTTCCCCCAGACCCCTGACATGGTTTACACCCAGGCCCAAAACGGCTCAAGCAGTTAAAAAGGCTTTCCCCCCAGCAAAAAGCAGTGCAGACCCCGACATGGCCCGCCATGAGCCCAGACCTCAATTCATGGAAAACACATTTGGGGCATTTATTGGCCGCGTTTGCAGACCTTGGACCCTCCCCACAAAATCTTTCATCAACCCGGAAACTGCACTGCATCAGGAGTGGCCGCAAAAAGGGCGATTTTCAACAGATCCGGCGCTGACGGGGGGGATTTCGGCCCCAGGTTACCAGGCTAGGGCGGATTCAACCCCAAAAGCTACAAACTTTTTATTTTTTTTTTTTGGTTTTTTTGGGGATTCATGGCAAAGGTTTCAAATGAAATTGCCACTTTGATTAAACACTATGATTTGTAATACCATTTCTTTTCATGGGTATTTTTTCATGGGGAAAAAGTCATTGATCCCTTTTTTTTTAGCAATACCACAAACTGTTTTTGATTTTGGGTTTCATTTTTTGTGTTTTTATGGGGTAAAATATCTTTTTTTAAAAAAAAACAAAAGAAAAAAAAAAGTTCCACATTTAAAAAGTTTTTGTACCCAAAAAAAAATTTGTTTTTTCCCCAAACTAAAAAAAATTCGGGGGGGCATAACTTTTTTTTTTGTGTTTAAAATTAATCCCAAAAAGTTTCCCCCAGCAAGGGAATTATTTCGTAAGTCGGGGGTTTGTGTTTTTTTCTGAAGGATCCAGTTCCCCTGTCTGTGTCCCAAAATTTTGAATGCTACCTTTTCTTTCCTCAGTTTGTAAAAAGTTTGTTTCACAAACCCAGTGGGCCCTTTACTCAGATTTTTTAAATTTCTTAGCATTAAATTAAAAGTACTCTTGCTCCTATGCTACACTCGTTTTGAAGGTACTTGCCCCAATTCCGGAAAAAATTGAACGTTTTCATACAAAACGCGCATGCACACCACACCCCACCACACACACCCACACACACCAAACACACACACAAAACACCCCACCACGCCGCACGCACGCACGCACCCCAAACACCACACACAACAACCCCCACACACACACACCCCACACACACGCAGCACGCACGCCCACCACGCACGCACGCACGCACGCCCCCGCAAAAGGGAACCCCACGCACGCCCCCGCACGCCACCCAACCCCCCCCACACCCCACCAACCCCACACACACTCACATTTAAACTTTGTCCCCATATCTGGCCATTTCCGTTTCAAATCTTATCAAAAGAAAGTTTTTTTTATACAACACATTTCAAGAAACAAACCCCCCAGTTAATACGCACATTCCATATAAATTCAACACCTCGTTGAATCACTTTTTGTGGGAAGGGCGTTAAATGAAGAAATGATATAGCAAAAAAAACAAGATTTTTCTGCCCCTTTTTATCATGAGATGATGAAAATTTTACAGAAACCCGTTGCGAAATTTTAAACGCGGAAGCATTGAAAAATTTGACAGAAAGAACGATTGGGGAAATTAAAGAAATGCATTTTTAAGAGATAATGAAAGAAAATCTTTTATCGCATGTGGAAGAGATCCTAAGATACAAAAGTCATCATTTGGGCGGGCGGGGTCGGTTTAATTTTTACGATTTTTTTTTTAACCCTTTTTGCGTTTTCTCCCGTGTGTGATGACATAAAGGGAAATTTTTACGTTTTTATTTTTTTTTTTTAACCCTTTTATTTGATACACCCTGGGGAAAGAATTTTTTCTTTTGGGTTTCCCAAAGGAAAAAGGAAAAAGCGAAATGTTATTGTTTTTGCTACACTCCCCCCCCCCCCCCCCTTGTCAAAGTGTCAAAACTTCTTCCCTCTCTCTCTCTTTTCTCTCTCTCTCTTTTCTCTCTCTTTCTCTTTTCTCTTTCTCTCTCTCTCTCTCTCTTTTCTCTCTCTTCTCTCTCTCTCTCTGTTTGCTGTCTCCTCCCTTGGGGTTTTGTTGCGTGCGGGCGTGTGTGATGTGTGTGGTGTGTGTGAGTTTGTGTGTGTGTGGTGTGTTTTGTTGTGGGTGTGTGTGTGTGTTGTGTAAGAGAGAGAGAGAGAGAGAAGAGAGAGAGAAAAAAGGGGGGGGGGAGAGAGAGAGACAGCAGAGAGAGGGAGAGAGTGGGGTGGTGTGTGTGGGGGTTTGTTTTGTTGTGTGGGGTTTGTGGGGTGTGTGTGTGTGGGTGTGTGTGGGTGTGTGTGTTTTGGGGTTTTTGTGTAAATTTTGTCTGTGTGTGCGTGGGGTGTGTGTGTGGGTGTGTGTGTGTGTGTGTGTGTGTGTGGTTTTGTGTGCGTGCGTGCGTCGGTGTGTGCGTGGGGTGCGTGCGTGCGTGGCGTGCGTGGGGGCCCCCTGGGGGTTTGGTGCGTGCGTGCGTGCGTGGTGGTTTGTGTGTGTGTGTGGTGTTTTGGGGTGTTGTGGTGTGTGTCCGTGTGTGTGTGTTTTTGTTTTGTGTGTGTGTGTGTGTGTGTGCGTGCGGGGCGTGCGTGCGGGGCGTGCGTGGTGTGTGTGTGTTTTGGGGTTTGGGTGTGTGTTGTGTGGTGTTTTTTTGTGTTGTGTGTCCGTTGGGTGTGTGGGGGTGTGTGTGGTGTGTGTGTGCTGCGTGTGGTGTGTGTTTTGTGTGTTTTGTTGTGTGGGGTGTGTTGTGTGTGTGTGTGTGTGTGTGTGTGGGGGGTGGGGCCGTGTGTGTGTGTGTGTGTGGTGTGTGTTTTGGGGTGGTGGGGTGTGTGTGTGTTTTGTGTGTGTGGTTTTGGGGTGTTGTGTGTGTTGCGCGCGGGGCGCCCCGATGCAACGTGTATGTGTCTGTCAGTATGGGGCTGACCCAATCAAGTCAAAATGGGTTTCCGAAAAGTTTACCCGAACATTCGTTTTTGCCCCTTTATTTTTTAAAGATTTCTATGTTTCCCCCAAAATTTTTTTATTTTAAAAAAACCCCCCATTTTAGAATTAAAGGGTTAGCCCCCCCACTTTTCGTAGAATTACCTTTATTTTTTTTATTTGTCGGGCCCAAAAAATTGTCCACAAAGTTAACGGTTTCCATGTTTTTTCCCCCTTTCTTTTTGTGCCCCTCCCCGCGGAATTTATAATGGCTGAAAATATAGACAATTGGGTCCTTTCTTTTTGTTCCCCCCCCGCGGGTACATTTAAGGGGTGAAAATATTGACAAATGGATTCCTTTTGGGGGTTTCCCTCAAACCCAGAGCATCCATCTAGATGGGGGCTGTGTGTTTTATTTTTCAAAAGGAAACCCCAAAACCCAAAATTTTTACATGCGGGTTTAGTGATACCAAAAAGGGTTTTACCCAAAGGGCAAAGTTTCTCTTGACGAAAAAATTTAAAAGCCTTTTTTGAAATTTGGGCCGTCCCACCCCAAGGGCTGTTTATGTTGGTTATCTAAATGATGGGTTTTGTAAAGTAACAGACCCTGTCGGTTGAGTTGGGGTTTTCTAAATGATGGGGCTGTATGTTCCCCAACACTGTCTGTTTTATGTTGGTTTCTAAATGATTGGGGTTTTTGTACACAGGGCAGTCTGTTTTATGTTTGGGGTTTTTAAAAGAAAGGGTCTGTATGTACACAGACCTGTTGTTGATGTTTTTTAATTTAAAAGAGGGGGGCTGTTTTTGTACACAGACACTGACGAGACCGCGCTTCAGGGATACGCAGTCATTGGTCAAAGGAGCCAAAGTAACCCTTTTACAGGGGCCCCATGGGGGGGAGGGGGCAGGGGGGGAAAAGGGGGCGGAAGGAGATAAAACACAGCCCCTTTGAAATCCCCGAAAGACTCCCGGGCCCTTAGATGGCCCAAAGGATCTAAATTGTTTTTCTTGGTATGAGAGTCTAGCCCTTGTACAAGGGAAACTATGTTTTGGGTTTTGGGGTTTTGAGTTAGATGTGCTTTAAAGTATTCTGAATGACAAATGCCCAGATTAAAAAAGACCCAAATGGGGGTTTTGGTAGCAAAACATTTTTTTGTAAATTTTGTAAAAATGCTGCAATCTGTTCCCGTTGGGGTTTATATCATTGGGTCAGTATTATGGGAAACTTTCGCAATTGTTGTTGGGTCAGTATCATTGGCTCGTATTATGTTTAAAATGCTGAAAAACTGTCTGTTGGCTCGTATTATTAAAATTTCTGCAAAAACGTCTGTTTGGGTCAGTATTCTGTAAACTCTGCAATCTGTCTGTTGGCTCAGTTTTTGTAAAAATGTTTGGGAATCTTTCTGTTGGTCAGTATTATGTAAACTGCTTTTAATCTGTCTGTTGGCTCATAATTTTGTAAACTGTTGCAATCTGTTTGTTGGCCTTTGTATTATGTAAACTGCTGCAATCTGCTGTTGGCTCAGTGTTTTTGTAAACCCGCTGGCCCAAATTTTTTTTTGGCTCAGTATTATTTAAACTGCTTCAATCTGTCTGTTGGCTCAGTATTAGTAAACTGCTTCAATCTGTTGTTGGCTTAAAACATTTAAACTGCTGCAATCTGTTGTTGGCTCAGTTTTTATAAAAATGCTGCAATTGTCTGTTTGGGTCAGTGTTTGTAAACTGCTGCAATCTGTCTGTTGGGTCAGTATTATTAAACTGCTTTCAATTTTTCCCCGTTGGTCAGTGTTTTTTGAAAAATGTGAATTTTGGGGCCCGTTGGCCGTTAAAAAAAAAAGGAAGGGGGTAGGCAGTAACAAGGAGCACTTTGCTTTTCAATTAAATTTTCTACGCCGATTTTTTTTGTGTCCTATGCCCGAGCTTAAAAAGATCATCAATAACTGCCCCCCGAATTTAAATGCCGCAGTTTTTTAAAACACGTAAAGATGGCACTATAAAGCCTTTAGATTGAGTGTAATGTGCACTCTATAAAACTCTGACAGAACCTTTTTGGGGGGTTTTTCCTCGTTAGAAAAAAAGCAACATAAGTTTTTGGGGGAAATACCCACCCTTGTTTTTTAAAACAAATGTGGAGTAAAGCTTTAAACAAAGTTGCTGACCATGAATTTTCCACGCTCTGGGGCATGCAGGGGCTGCTGAAATCGTTTTCAAGATAATTTTTCCCAAAAGAGTCGCCTTCAATAAAACCCTTTTTGTTAACTGACAAAAAAAATGTTTAAATCGCGCAGAGATAAGTTTTTTTAACAGAGTCAACCTTCAATAGAAAAACCCCTTTTGATAACTGAAAAATAAATGCCCGCACTAACTGATTTCAAAAAATCCGTTAGTATCCTTGTTTTAAAAACCTGGAACTTCACTGATTACAAGGGAAAAAGCACCAAAAAGAAGCCGGGGCGGGGAAACAAAGCAGACACAACAGTACTGACGATGTCTAAAAATTTTTTTTTAGCATTTTTTAAAAGCTAAAGTCTGCAGTAAGAGTTCATCAGAAAGGGAAAAATTAAACCTTTACCATTTTGGGGGAAAAAGGGGAAAAACCGAATCCTGGGACATTTCGGGCTGAAAAACCGGGACAAGAGTTCCCCAGAAAGAAACAAATCGTTACCTTCTGAGGAAAAAGGGGAAAAACCGAACCCCGTACATTTTAGGGCTGGGGAAAAACTGCAGGGAAGAGATTCACCCGATCGGAGAAGAGGATGAATTTGATGATGCTACGGATTTCCCTTTTCCGGGCTGAGACTACAAAGCCCGGGCTGTTCCCACGCTTCCCTTTTATAATAAATCCCCGGGGTCAACCAGGCCCGAAAAAACAGGCACCTGCCCGTGGGTTTTGGGCAGGATTTTTTTTTTTTTTTTTTTTAGGCTTTGTGAGTAGGGAAGTTAGGGGGGGGGGTATCACGTGGTGGTATGAATGTGTGTAATCTCAGGGTTTTTGAAAAATGAATCAGAATAGAATTGAATTTTTTTTTTCCCGCAGATTTTTCCCCCTTCACGGTCTCATAATAACACCCGTTTATTGTTTGGGGACTCACGGAAGAAGAAACTAGTCGTTAAACCCATTCTAAAGGGGAAAAAAGGGAAAAACCAAGTCCCCGTACATTCAGGAACTGAAAAGGGGGAAAGCCCAAACCAGCAAAAAAGGGGGTTGTTTGACACGTTTTTATTTTTGGACAGTCAGTGTCATTTGGTTTGGGTTTTAAGTTTTAAATGAAAGTTGTCAACATGAGATGGTGTTGTTCCCCCCCAAAATTGAAAAACATTTCAATTTTCGTTGCTCTGTCGTGTAAAAACTGACCCCTCTCTGAGCTCCACACTGGCCCCAAAAACCCTGTCGTGTAACAGGGCCCTCTCTGAGTCCAAATGGCCCGACTCCCGTCGTTTTAACACTGACCCTCTCTGAGCTCCACACTGGCCCATGACTCCTGTCGTGTAAAAAAATGACCCCTCCCCTTTAGCCCTCCACATGGCCCCCTGACCCCGTCGGTAACATGAAACCCCTCTCTGAGCTCCACAATGGGCCCTTTAGTACTGTCGTTAACAGCATACCGGGGTTTAACAAAAATCTTTATGTTGAAACGGCACAAGTTGCTTTCCTTGAAAACGGGGCTTTAAAAAAAGAAGGTAAAATTTTTTCATTTTCCCCCTCCTTTGGGCGTTTGGGCTCCCCCTTTGCAGCTGAAAAAAAACTCCCAAACTTTCATTTTAAATTTTTTCTTGTAACCCCTGCAAGTAGGAATGACAACCCCCAATTTTTAAAAAGAAAAACTAGCTAGAACAGTGGGAAACGCACATCTGTTGCTGGTGGAAGATGATGGAAAAAATGTTTTTAGGGGAGCAAACCCATGCCCGTAAAGAAGACATTTTCACCAAAAAGAAATGCAAAAACCCCCCGCGGGTTCCCCTTCAGGGAAAAAAGCAAAATCCCCCATTACTCAAAAAGGTTTTGATGCAATTGGTGGTAGATGGCATGATGTATCTCAAACTACGCTAATACCCGTCATAACCCTGGGTAAAAGGGCTTTTGTATAGCCCAAAAAAATTCCTGATCTTTCTTAGTTATATGGAGAAATTTGTTTTAGTTTTTAAAGAAAGTTCTTTCATTCAAAAAGCAGCCCGAGACTTCTGGGGGGTGGCTTAAAAGGAAATGGTTGGACTTCAAGGGTTGATCATCGGGGTATTGTCCGAAAAAAGGGGTTTCTGATTCATTGCTCAAAGGGATTAAAGGGCCCCGAGAACAGATTAACCCACCAGGGCAAATGCAGCAGGGACTTTTATTTTTTCCCACAAGGCAATTTTTAAAAGCAGAATATATAGGCCTTCGGGCTGACGACTTTTGGGGTGTACTCCCGGTTCATCTATTCAGTTGATATTTTGCCCTTTTGTACAATGGGGGCCCCTGACCAGTCTCATTCCATGGTTTACCTCCCTTGATCACAAAATAGTGTCCCTGCTGGGGGTTTTCAATCATTCCCCTTAGGCTGATTTTTAGCGATAAATGCGGCATCCATCTGTTTTGTTTAATGCTTTCTGTTTGGCTGAGGTGCGGCATCCATCTGTCTGTCCAGCTTTTGTTTGAAAGGGGGAGTGGGGCATCCACTGTTGTCAAGCTTTTTGTTTGGTGAAGGGGTGCCCGGATCCATCTGCTGTCAAGCTTTTTTGTTTGAGCTTAAAAGGGCGGGATCCATCTGTCTGCAAGCTTTTGTTTAAACTGAGAGTGCGGGAACCATCTTCTGTCCCAAACTTTCTGTTTTAGCTGGAGGGGCGGCAAACCATTTCCCGTCAAACTTTCTTTTGAGCTGAGAGGACGGCATCCATCTGTTGTCCCCCCTTTCTGGGTTTTAGCTGAAAGTGCGGCATCCATCTGTTGTCAAACTTTTTTTTTTTGAAATGACCGTTTCCCACATCCCTCTGTCTGTCAACCCTTTTTTTGAGCTGAGAGTAAGACATCCCCTCTGTCCCGTTCCCGCTTTTTTGGGTTTTTCTGAAAGGGCGGCATCCATCGTCTGTCAAGCTTTCTGGGTCCGGGCGTTTACAGTGAACAAAACAGAATCCCCTTTTTTTAAAATTGGAAAATACACAGTGAAAGGGGATACAACAGGGAGGGGGATGGGGGTAGAATTAACACACAAAAACCTGGGTTTTAAAGGTTGGGGAACATCATCCCCCGGAAAAAAGTAGTTTGGTGAGCGGGGTTTCGGGATCAGAGATTCTTTTCCCAAAATTTTTTTGAAAATTGATATAAAAATAAAAATGTTTTTACACACATTTTGGAAAAAAAAAATATCAAGGAAATTTAAACCCCCAAAATAGAGAAATTGATAAAAAAAAAAATTTAAAAAAAAAAGATAAAAAAAAAATATTTATTTAAAATTTAGATAGAAGAATGAATTTTTTTGTATATTTTTTTTAAAATAGATTAAGAATAAAAAAAAAATTTCATGAAGAAATAAAATATAAGAATAACCAAATTTTAGAAAAATTTTTGTTTAAAAAGAGAAGAAGAATATTTTTTATAAACATTTCAAACAAGTCATTTTTTTTATGTCTTCCTCTCCAAGTTTGCTTTTAAAGTGACAATGTGTGTAGTTCAAAAGTCATTCCCCCACAACAACTTTTTTCATGTGCAGTTAAAAACCAAAAACCCTTTTACAGTATATTATATATGTTTTACAAAGTTTAAAAAAAGGACCCTTTAAAAGCCCCCGTGGGGTTTTCAAAAAACTGGAAGATCAAAATTTTTTACATTATTTGTTTATGGGGGGCTAAACCCTTATTCTTGCTAATGGTCGTGACTCTTTCCTCTCATCTCTCTCTCCTTCTCCTCTCTCTCTCTCTCTCTTCTCTCTTCTCTCTCCTCTCTCTCTTCTCCTCCTCTCTCCTCTCCTCTCTCTCCAAAAAAAAGACAGAAAAAAAACGAAGAACAAAAACAAAACAAAGAAAAGAAAAATGAATCTATCGACTTTTACATTTGTCACTGCACGTCAGGCTGACTTCAAAGCAAAGTTCAAAACATTATTATGCCCATATACGACGGCTTGTAAGCACATTTGAAGTATAAATCATGGATCGCAAGCGATGAGAACTTAGGAACAAATGCGTAAATCACATAACGATATACCGATAGACCATAGAAGGCTTTGTTTTAAAAACGAGTATAACACAGCACCAAGACACCCACAGACAATAAACATACCACAGGCACACATGACACAACACACAACACACACACACACACACACAACACACACACACACACACACACACGCACGCACGCACCAGCACGCACGCACGCACGCACCAACAACACACACACACACACACGCACACACCCCACACACACACCACACGCACGCACCACGACGACGCACGCACGCACGCACACACACACACACACACACACACAATCACCACTCATCACACACACACACACACACACACACACACCAACACACACACACACCCCAACACACACTATGCAGCACACACACCCAACAACAAACCCAAAAACCATCGACACACCACACATACACCACACACATGCTTGTTGTTACTGCTCTCGTAACTTTTTTATAATCCCGACTCTGCTATGTCATTGATTCAGTTCACTGTTGTTGAAGTGCTTGTATTGCATCTGTTGATGGTTTGGATTCAGATTTGACGTGCATCATGGGTCTCTCAGCTGATCATTACTGACAGATAAGCTGGGGGGGGGGGGGTGTTAATCTTTATGGCTTTTGTTCGTTATAGAGCACGCTCAGGGTTCTAAATCCGACAAGTTGAAAGGTATGATGTTTGTCAGCTCGTTTTGCAACGCTGTGTAAAAAGTTACACATGCGCAAACCAGTGCCAACGCATCTGACTTAAGAATGTTGAAGCTGATGA
>JAFLJL010006674.1:0-11282 GCA_018398815.1 Conus ventricosus
GTCATCATTAATGCTCTTTGTTTAAAAAGCCAGTACACACACGCCTCAAAAAGCGTCATCATTGAGGTGTCTTGCTAACCCCTGGCGTGAGATGGTTACTAGACTTAAGAATTCTTACATCCTAAGCAATTACAATTCTGGTCTATGGAAATGTCTTTTATAGACTCCATGTCTTTATTTATTGACTCCATCATTTTAAACAAAATAATAATCCGCCATGTTTTATCAAAAATTTAAATTTAAGTTTCTTAAAATATTATTGCATTATAAATGGATCAAAATGATGTTTTGTTATTGGCGGTTTTGGCGTGCTGTTGTCTTTTTCTGTATTTAGTGGTTCAGGTTGTTTTAACTTCTTTTGTTTTTGTTGCCATTGGTTATATATTTTATAACCGTAATAACTGCCCCCAGCAGCAGCAATGGCGCCAAAAATGGCAACAGTTTTAAGTTCAATATTCCATGAAGACTTTGGTGCCCTTGAATTAACTTGCTCTTGTTCTGGAGCTGGCATTGGATCAACTGTTGGCGTTGGCGGTGTTATGTTTTCATTCTGTGATTGTAACTTTAATTTTCTTTGTCTGTTTAACTCTGCTACTCTTTTCCCTGCTGCAACACGCCCAGGATGAGGTGTTTTACTGGTCACTTTCTCGACTTGATTCAATGTTTTCTGATTCAATGTTTCCTGATTCTGCTCGTTCATTTTGAAGGGAAATAAAATCTATATGATTAAAAGTAATTAATCCTAATTTTATGTATATTATCTAAGTTGTATACAGGTAATGCATACTGTTTCTTGGTATCGCTGATCAGCTCTCTAATTTTTGAAACATATTGCTTATCTCTTAATAAACTATTGTTGAATTTCCAAAAAGGTCTGTCGCGTTTGAAATTATCTTTTTTTAAAAGCAATGTGACAAGAGAATGATCGGATCGATATCCAGGGTCGATGCAAACATCATTAACTTCCATCATTAATCCTTCAGTGATCATAAAGTAGTCAAGTCTTGCTTGTTTATAAGAGTGAAATTTCCGCCATGTATAGTTTCTTTTCTCGGGTATAATTCTCTGTAAACATCGAAACAGATTGTATTTTGTCATTATATCATTGATTTTTGCTCGGTTCTTGGCCGATTGGTGACACTTGTATAATTTCTAACATCCATTTTTAAATTAAGGGCACAATTCCAGTCTCCAGTTATAATTACATGTTGTTGCCAAAGCTCTCAATGAGTTCACAAACACTATCAAAAATTTGGGGCTATCACCACTGCTAGGCCCGTATAAGTTCACCAAAGTAAACCTTTTTTTTAAGAATTGAATATTCATAACAATGTAACACCCATGCTGGTCTCTTATAACATCATGTATCTTGTACTCAAAGTTATTATTAAACAGAACAGCAACACCATTTTTATTAGTTTCCGTACCACACAGCCATACATTATATCCCCAGCTGGCTCGAATAAAATTCTCAGAGTCTTCCTTTAAGTGTGTCTCTTGAAGACAATAAATATGAGCTGCTTTTTTTCTAAGAAAATCAAATACATCTTTTCTTTTTTTATTATTATTTAGACCATTACAATTCAAAGAACAAATTTTAAATGAACTATCCTGTGCCATGTTGATTCTGGCAAGAAAGGTTAAAGTAGTTAACAGATAATAGCAATAAAAAAAATATATATATATATATATACATATATATATACACACATATATACATATATACATACATATATACACATATATACATACATATACATACACACATACACACACATATATATAAAAAGGTCTACAAAAGAAAAAAGTAAGAAATACTCAAAAGTGTTGCTAACACTAGAGACACACTTTTTGAAATACAGTGATGTTGCACATCCCAAAGTTTAACAGAAGCTACTCAGCCTCAACCTTCCAATGTAATAGTAGGCAAGATTTCACACCCATCATTAATATCAAATCTTATAAATGCACAAAAAAGTGTACATGACCCAGTTACAATCTCACTCTCACACACAAGCCTATCACCTTGATATGAAGAAAATGAAAAAGTAATGTATAACATAAAGACCAGCTTACAAAGCAATGACATAAAACTACACATACATACACACACCAACCTGTTATATAAGGACCCCACCGCCCTGCTCCAAACGAGCATTGATGCCAACTATTACAACTACTACTACAAAATCTAGCGCAATGATATGGAAGAAGAAAAAAAAAAAAAAAAAAAAAGAAAAGAAAAGAAAACACCTTCAAACAACTCGTGTCATGGTCATCTTGTAGACTGTCTTATACGTGATCAAAAATTTACTATCCCTCCATACAATCACATTGTCTGTGGGCAAAGACCAAATACAAATATGTGCCAGAATGATCATCCTCATGATCGTGGGCACCAAAGGAAAGAAGAAGAAGAAATATATGGAAAAACCAAGAATAGTACCACAAGGCTCGGTTTTCTTTCCATTACTTTTGTACACTACTACCTTCGACGCAAGGACTGCTCCCCCGACTTGCCAATCCCAAAAGACCTTCACCCCCAGATGTAAACAACGTCCAGTGGGGGGGAAACAAACCCAAACAAAACAATAACAACAACAACAAAAGAAATCGCCAAAGTCGTTATATGTAAAAAAAAAAAAAAAAATTGCGCACAGATACAGAAATTACATCAAGTAGATTCCAAATTACAAACCTTTAAGAATTCACGAACTTTCACGATTTTGAACAGAAAATAATCGCAGCTGGTTAAAATAATTTGGTCTACTTACAGTTCGAGCAGACGACACAATGTCAAAGCAAAGGTGGAAGTAACGGCGTGACACACAAAGAGGAAAGAAACAAAACTAACGCAGTTGCCTAAAATCGGCAAGAGATTTTACTGTCGAGATTCGTCCGGACACCGTCTTCACCACCACTGCACCGTTCTTCGTCCACGCCTGCTGGCAAATGTCCCTCTCGTTCCGCACTGAACATAGCAGCTGATAGGCCCGTGGGGTCAGATCTTCCACCATAGTGACCCCGGTTCCTTTCAATTTCTTGCGCGCGTAGAGCACAGAGTCCCTGACTCGACGGGAAACAAAACGAACAATAATCCCGCGGCAAGAGTTTTTAGACGCATTGGAACCTGTTTGGAACCGACCCATGCACTGCCTCAAGGTCTTCTCTCTTCACCTCAATGTTCAGTTTACGGTTGAACAGAGAAAGCACCTTCTCCTCACACTGTACCCCCGTCTCGACGCCCCCACTCTCCGCTTCCTGCATCCCGTAGATACGAAGGTTGTTCCTCCGTACGTAGGCGGAAACGTCCTCGGTACGACGATCGGCCAGCTCTGCAAGGTGCCGAACCTCGGCAAGCTGGGTGGCTGTCTGCTCCTCTCGCTTCCGGGCATCGGTCAGCTCTCGACGAAGCTTCTCGTTCTCAGTCTGGACTGAGAACAGGGCAGCCCTCAGCTCCTCCACCGCAAGAGCCAGCCTGGCAAGTTCTGCTCCGTTGGCACAGAGCTTTGCCATCAGATCGGCATTCGTAATGAAAACCTCTTTTTTCAAATTGATGATCGTCTCTTTTTTGAGACATTAATGATGGAAATAAGAGGCAAAACAATCTCTTATAGTACTTATAAGAAAAAAATGGATACTCAAAGAGAACATGACCTAGAAACAAAAATAAAAACATTGAACGAATTTACAAGAGGAAACTATTCCTCATTTAGAAAACCTAAAAACAGAATTGCAAGAAATCAGGAATCACAGACTTGAAGGCATGGCAATGCGCTCGAGAGTTCACTGGCTAAGTCAAGGGGAAAAGGTGAATAAATATTTTTGCACTCTTGAAAATCGAAGTTTTATTGATAAATCTATCCCTTTTTTAGAAAAAGAGGATGGTTCAGTCATTTCTGAACAAAAAAGTATCCTCCTTGAGATAAAAAATTTTTATGAACAATTATACAGCTTTAGAGATGTAACTGATATGAATATTTCTGAAGAGCTTCCGGATGCTCCAGCATTATCTGAGGAGGAGAGCTCCTCACTAGAGGGTTTGATAACACTGGAAGAGGCTGCTACTGTTTTGAAACGGATGAAAAATTTGAAGAGTCCTGGGCCTGATGGGTTTACTGTTGAATTTTTTAAGTTTTTCTTTGTAGATATTGGAACTTTCCTTGTACGTTCTATAATGAAGGTTTTGCTAAAGGCCAGTTATCAACTACCCAGCGACAGGGAACCATAATATGTATCCCCAAGGAAGGGAAGCCGAAAAGATTTGTGAAAAACTGGCGCCCCATCTCTTTGTTGAATACTACATATAAGATAGCTTCTGCTTGTGTTGCTAATCGATTGAAAAATGTTCTTCCAAACATCATACATGAGAGTCAAAGAGTTTTTTGAAGGCAGATTTATGGAGAAAATATAAGGTTGATGTATGACATGTTATTGTACACTGATAAGGAAAATGTTCCAGGTATGCTTTTTTTTAGTTGACTTTGAGAAGGCGTTTGATAGCGTCTCATGGTCATTCTTACATAACTGCCTGAAATTTTTCAAGTTTGGACCTCACTTAATTAATTGGATAGAACATTTTATTCACAAATTTCTACCAGTATTTATGTCAATGGCCAGTACTCCCATGGTTTCCGATTGAGAGAGGGGTGAGACAGGGGGACCCATTATCTCCTTACCTATACCTAATTTGTGCTGAGGTTCTGTCATTAATGATTCGTTCTAATGAGCATATTAAAGGAATTAAAGTTGTTAACAAGGAAACATTACTGTCACAATTTGCTGACGATACTAGTTTATGTCTAGATGGTTCAGAGAGATCTTTTACCGAGCGGTATCTGTCCTTACTAAATTTTTACAAATTTCAGGTTTAAAAAATCAATTTTGACAAGTCACAAGTAATATGTTGGGGAGAAATGAATTGTGGAATTAGATTTATGAGGGACAAAAATTTTGTTTGGGATCCAGGTACTTTCAAAATTCTTGGTATCAAATTCTCCACTAACACAAATATTATTGTACAGATTAACTTTGAAGATAAACTTTTTGAAATAAAAAGAGTCCTAGCTTTTTGGAAAAAAAGAAATATAACTCCTTTCGGAAAATAACTATTATTAAAACTTTGGCATTTTCTAAAATTGTTCATTTATTGATTAATCTACCAGACCCCCCAGAGATTTATTGTTGCTTTGGAAAAAGAATTGTATAGTTTCTTATGGAACGGTAAAAAAAGTAAGATTAAAAAATCTGTGGTTCGAAAGCAGTACTGTGAAGGTGGATTAAAAATGTTAAATGTAAAAAATTTTATTTCTTCTATGAAGGTAAGTTGGCTGAGAAGATTAATGTATGAGTCGGGTTGGCGGGAATTTACCATAATATGTTCCCTAAGCTGGACAATATAAAAACCTTTGGTGCTGAATTTTCTAATGTTATTATGCAAGATGTCAATAACCCATTCTGGAATGATGTGATGAAACACTACAAGAAACTGTGTTCAAAGTGCTGTCCGACTACAGTACATGATTTCATGTCAGAGTGTATTCATTACAATATTAAAATTTTAAGAGATAAAAAAGTTATTTTTGTACAGGAATGGTGTAATTATGCATTTTTTTCATTAAACACTTGATAAATGAAAATGGGCATTGGATGACCTTCCATGAATTTTTAATTAAATATCAAGGTATAAGAACAAACTTTCTCTTGTATGAAGGCATAATAAATGCTATTCGCAACTATTGCCAAAAGCTTAATATTATCACAACTAACCAATATAAACTCTTAGACCAAAAAGTCTGGTTTTGCATTAAAAGAGGCAACAAATATGTACAAAAAACTTTAAATGAAAATAATGCCTCTCCCGCTGCTATTAATAAATGGAATAATCTATTTGTAAATCTGAATTGGAAACAAATATTCCTTCATAGTTATAAAGTTTCTACTGACGTCCAGCTTAGATGGTTCCAATGTCGACTTCTACATAGATTGCTGCCAACCCAGAAATACCTGTTTCAGTGCAAAATTGTGGATTCACCATTATGTAACTTTTGTGATCAGGAACAACAGACGATTACACACATGCTTTTCGACTGTAATATTGTGCAGCGGTTTTGGAGAAATCTTCAAAACTCGCTAATGGAGAAATGTCAGCACTGCGCTAATCTGTTTTTGAGAAAGAGTTAGTTCTGTTTGGAATGAAACAAAATGTGGAAACTGACAAGTTCTTAACTTTATTCTGTTGTTTGCTAAGTTTTATGTTTACAAATGTAAACTACAAAATAACCACCCAGACCTTCATGTTTTTCCTAACAATCTTAGCTATAGATTTAAATTGAAAAATACTTAGCCTTTCTGAACTATGATTCAGATCAATTTGACAAAACCTGGTTTCCCTATTCCTCTATCATTTCCTAGCATGATTGTGACTTTTTTTTTTTTTTTTTTTTTGACAAATCTTATGTACACATGGTCCAACTTGAGTATCCCAACCTAGATAATGCTACATAGTTGAGAATGGTAAACGCTGGTATCTTTTAACATAACTAGCCATCCCTTCTTTTGTTGTAATTACCCATCTTAAATTTTTTTTTTTTCCCTCTCTCATCAGCCTCTCACCCATGCCACCCCTTGGTATTTTCCTAGTTTTTGAGGTTATTTGTATATGTGTGTGTGCAAGTTTATATATCCTGCTTACAATTCATGTAATGATGGTTTTTTTTTTTGTTGTTTGTTGTTGTTTTTTTTTTTTTTTTTTTTTTGGGGGGGGGATATGCGTGTTTGTTCTTTTATTGTGTCTGACTTCTTTTGGGTTCTTTGGTACAATTATTATGATACGTATGTCTTTTTGTGTGTGTGCGTGCATGTTTGTTTAAAAACAAAAAACCTCTTTGCTAATACTTTAATAGCACAATTATACAATTCCAACATACATGGGGTCAGTTATTTCAACTCATTCTCCCATTCATTCCTTCAAACACAAAGAACACCATGTCAAATGTCATAGGATATTTTGATTTGAACTCTGTACATACATGAGTTTATAATTAATTTGTTTTAAGTAAGTACCTTGCCAGGTTTATGTTGAGGGATGAATGTGTGAGAAATGAAGGAATTGTTGAGTGGAGGGATGAGAGAGGTGACATTAAAAATGTGGAAAAAAAAAAAAAAGTAATTAATCCTATGATTAACGGCGATAACAATGTTCCAAATCTGTAATATAAATCACAGCTTAGAGACTCTAGTGACTTTGTTAAAACTGGATCTTGCGTTAAATCATACGTAAGATCTTGTTCAGATCAATGGGGGCAAATCTACTGACTAGTTTAGTGTACAAACTAAGAACCGTTTGCCCTACACTTTTCACCATTCTCGACCCCAGCTGCGCTTCATACCTGTTACGATACTTATAATGTCTTGTGGCGACATCTGTTGAATCTGTTCAATGCTGAATTCAGTTCCAAGGAACTGTTTTGTTTTCCCCACATGCTGCCAAAGAATACAACCTTTCCTTTTTGGGCATAATAGCTTGATCATCAACTTCTTCATTTGTAAGTCAGGAAGGTTTAGGCCGCCCTGTAGCTGTAGTAGATCATCGCTGTTCATGTTTTTTATTAAATATAATTATTATTTTGTTTTTTAAAAAATGAGCACCGAAAAAAACTATTACTAACCTTGTATACCATTCTGCTGTTATTGGGGGCCTAAGTGTAGGATACACGATGCTTGGTAAAGCCTGTTAAGAATTAAACCAGCGGATCTTGGCAAACTAGGCTTTGAGGATTCTGCAAAGCTGATTGCTATTATTGCAGCTTCGTTCGCTACGAAAGATTTTTTAGTTAAGCAAGGAATAATTCCTGACAATATGTAAATTAAAAAAATACATTTATAAAAATGGCTTCACTCGTAATGATGATAGGCGGCGCCTGTGGTTTAATGCGCTTGCTTTTAGCGGAAGTAATTACGCGTTTAGTAAACTACGGGATGACGACGAGAGAAAAAGACATAACAAAGCTGTGGAGCAACTAGCTGCAGCACAAGATCGCTATGACAAGCAGAGATTGAGCAGTTAGATTTATATAACGACACACTGAAAAAACAGGGGCATGCAGCTTACACATTTAAAGATGTTGATCAAGCGATAAAAGAGTATTATCTAGTAACGGCAAACCAATCGAGACATTGCCCCCACCAAAATTCAGCAACTTTATCAACCATCAGAAAAACAAAAGATGCAAGAAATCGCGTTTATTGCCGTTGGTATGACTGTCGTGTATTTTGTTGCGCATAATATCAGCTGAATAAAAAATGAACAAAATCTATTATTCACCCAAAGGATATTGGAAGGGAATCACAGCAATTAAAAAGCTAAGCCAAGCAGCGGGAGTCAGTGAACAAACAGCGAAAGAATGGTTATCTAAACAAGCGATTTGGCAAATTTATTTACCTGCGCCTAGACGAATACAGAGACCACACTTTGTCAATACAACTCCAAACGACACCCATCAAATGGATCTTCTATATTTACCCTCTGATACGATTAGACGGAAAAGATTTAAGTACGCACTTACAGTCATTGACATAGCTTCAAGATACAAAGATGCGGAACCGTTAACACAAAAGAGTGCTTCTGCTGTTGCTGTTGCTATACAACTGATATACTCAACGAGGCCCTTTAACTTATCCTCGCATGATTCAAGTTGATGATGGAAAAGAATTTAAAGGTCAAGTGAATCAATTATTGTTGAAACATTAGAGTTACCATTAAAAGAGGCATTCCAGAGTTCACAGATCACAGGCTTTAGTTGAAAACTTTAACAAACAGTTATCTGAAAGACTTTTTTCTTACCAGTATCACAGAGAGCTGATTGACAAGTCTCGCAACACAGAATGGGTTAGAAGACTGCCCTCAGTTTTGCGCGCAATGAATAATGAAGAATTTAAAGGGCTAAAACCAGTACCAAGCAATCAAAAGAAAAACAATAAATGCTGTTGAAGGAGAGTCTTCATCCGGCAAACTATTACCGTTTGGTTTGAAAGTAAGGTACCTTTATTTACCAGGGGAAGCAGAAGGGGACACTCGCATCAGGGCAACCGATCCAGTTTGGAGTGTTGATCCATATGAAATAAAAAGAATTGTAAAAATGAATCCGCCCGTGTATTATTTACGAGAAACTGACACAACGAAACAACCGGCTCCCCAAAGATCTTTTGTGAAGGAAGAACTGCAGATAATCCCACCAGACACAGTTCCACTTTAATTATTTTACGGTTCTATAATGTCCATATGCATATGAAAACTCTGGATTAACAAACTACGTTTTGTGTTTGTTCTATCTAACGACTTCTTTGTTACAACAGTTGTGCTGATTTCATGTAGATTAGATCGCAGTTTTACGTTGTCATGATGAAAAGTCTTATTGTTCAAACAATGCTTCTTGTAGTTGTCATGCGATATGCTCGACTGCACAACACTGCGAGATATTCCTTTTGCTTTCTTAATGGTTTTCTCCTGGCTCGAAATACTGTACATTTTTTACCTTAACCCACATACTCCTTGATCACCTTTCCAGATATTCATCCTTCATCTTCTAAAACCTTCTTGTTAGTAATTGAATGCAAAGGCGAATCTTTAGGGTAATCGGATGTGTCGTACCATCCACTCGCTTCTTTAGCTATTCTATTTCCATGTCTTTATAGATGTCTTCAGTAGGGATATCTATAACAAAACTATCTGTATCTGTGTAAAGTACTCTGGACTCTGGATACGAGGGTTTAAAGTAGTCATAAAGAAATTCTAACATCAAAAGCTTTGATAATTCTAAAACAGTAAAACCCGATTAAATACAGGCTTGTCCAATTGACTTTCTTTTTTTTCATCATTATGCCAAAAAGCTGATCATGAAATCTTCTGAAGTCCTGATAATTAGGTTTTGAAGTCAGCTTAATTGCTTCGTTCTCTTTGGTGACCAATCTGACATCTTTGCGCTTGTGTGGATTCTCATAGTTTTTCCGAAACAGCTGTTGTTCATCAGCTTGAAAAAGTCTTTTTCTGAAGCATCTGCGGATTTAGTTCTGAGATCAGTTTGTTCTTCATGATGTATGGTTTCATGAACTGTTCTTGATCAAAAGCATTTATACGATGAACTGCTTTCAACTTCAAACCATGTCTTAAATAAAATTGCAGAAGTCTGTAATGGCAGACATAATTTTTTTTGCCTCGAGTTAGGCACAAGTTTAGGCGGCTCTGTTTTCGCCATCTTTAGACTTTCTGCTGCTAATGGATAGTCATTATGCAGGTCATGGAGCTCATGAGGATATTCTAAGTCAACTTCTAGAATGAAACCACGCTGTTGACCCGCGCCAAACTGCCCAACCACTTTAATGCCTTTTGAATGTTTTTCGGATCGACGCTTGTGTGCATTTTAAAGTTGCGTATGGAAGTGATTGCGTCATAGCCCATCCATACAGATTGTTTGCATCTAAATACATGAGATAGTTAGACCTTTTACTCGGATCATAATCGTCCAAGTATTTGTTGTTTGCTTTACAGTAATGATGCGACGCCATACTAATTCCTCACGCAATCCGTTTTCAATCATCTGAATCATTGGTAGGTCAGACAATAAATCAATCTGTACTCCAGTAACTTTAAGAAAGCATCCCAACTCATCCCGGGCGCAGAAATGTAATGCGCAGGATCCAGGCTATAATGTTTCATGCAGGTCTTTCTGTAATTTTCAAAAATGTCCGCCAACAAACATAATATCAGCCATCAAGTATGCTCATGATAGTCTCCCATCGTTTTACACTCTAACTTCTGCCACGCATCTTGAGCATGCTGGTAATCAGAATCACTGATGTCCTTTCCTCTAAGACTAGAAAGAACGCGCCTTTAGGCGGAAGTGCATCTTCATCAAACCTTTGCCAACTGTTCATGTACTCATAAGGGTAAACACCCTTTCTAACGAGAGTTGGGTCAAAATATTCTTCCGTTATTGGGCAGGACTTTAAGGACATAGCCAGTGACTCTAATGATCCCATCATGTGGTTGCATAGAGTCATAAAAAGACATGTTATTTAAAGTGAAACACATGTACTTTTCCGATGACTGTGCAATGCATGCTACCCTGAGGCGCTGGTTACTGCTTGCAATATAGATGAGATCGTAACCTCGCAAGTTATGAAAGAAGATGGGCAGCTTCCAATGTCTTTGGTTCAAACTTTAGTTGAAGATTGCATTTTTCTGTGCGCTGCACCTCTGAACTTCCCATAATGTGTTGCAG
>JAFLJL010006675.1:0-11027 GCA_018398815.1 Conus ventricosus
AAGGGGAAAGGGAAAAATTAGGAAAAAAATTAAAAAAAGTAGGTAATTAAAAAATTTGGTTAAAAGAAAAGGTAAAAAAGTAAAAAAATTTTAAAAAATCAAATGACCCCCGGGAACCCTACCAAAAAACAAATTAATTCCCCCCCCCAAATTTTTTAACCCCGAACATTACCCGCTTTGGGTCAAAACCCCAAATTTTACATCCCACCCTTTCCCAAAACCCTCCCCCATCAGCCCCAAACCCCCCAACTAATCCCACACTTTCCACCAAATACCCCCCTACCATTTTCCATCACCCTCCCCCCCCCACAACCCCAAAAATATCCAACCCAAAAAATTTTAAAAGCCCCCCACCACCATATTCCTCCCACCAGTTTTTACCTCACTCATCCCCCCCGAACCCCCTCTTACCTCACACCTCGGCCAATTCACCAAGCCAACCCACCACATCATAACTCTGAACCCTACCCCAAATTACCACATCACCACCGCAAAAACCACCATCACAATACCCCCCAAAAACTTAACCCCCACCATTTTTTCCTCCCCCCAATTCCTCCCGAACCCAAACCCCCACTCCCCGCACCTAACCCTACCACCACAGCCCTTTTTTCCCCCCGCAGCCTATACCACTAAACCCCACCCACCCCCCCTATGGCTCCCTTCACCCCACCCCACCCCACCCCCCCCACACCCCCCCAACCCCGGGGTACCCGCCTGAAAAACCCTCCCCCACCCCCCCCCCCCCCCAGGCTGACCCCGAAACAAAAACCAACCCCGCTTTTAAAAAACAAATTTTTAAAAACCCAAACCCAAACCCCCCACTTTTTCGTCAAATTCGCGCCCCCCCCCCACACCCCCCCCTAACACACACACAACCACAAACCCCAAAAACCCCCCCCACACACCCCCACCCCCCACACCCCCAAACCCCACAACACACACACCACACCACACAGGAGGGAAACGGGAAAAGCCATCAACTCACTTGCCCTCCCCCAATTTTTTGGGCGAAAGGGCCTAAAAGCCGCCTTTCCTTTTTTCCCCGACAATAAACACAAAACCAAAAAAAAAACATTTACTACAAACAGACATACGTGAAAGGGTTTCCGTTTTTAATACTAATTTACAAAACTTTTCGATTTAGTTTTTGTTTAACCAAAGTTTTTTTTTGACGTTTCAAAAACATTTTTTCGCGCAAAAAAACTTCAAATGAGTCTCTTTCTTCATTGAAATAACACTACGTCTTTAACGTTCTCTAAATTTTTTAAAACCATTATTTTTCTGGCATAAAATCCACCACTTACCCCATGTCTTCCGCGAAAGCCCCTTTGAAAAAGTGTTTCTCTTTTTAAACTATATCTTTTCTCCCGAACAGTCCTAAATAAAGAGCTCGCTTTCCCTTTCAAACACTTTTAAAATATTCTAAAACACTCACTCATAATGCTAGGGGTTTAAAAAATAACGTCTTGTCGTCCCAAAAAACCCCTTTTATCATGATATGCTTTTCCTTTTAAGTGTTTGGGCAAAAATTACAATATATCAAAAATTTTAGCGATAAACTGTTTGTAAAATCAAGGGCGAATTTGTTTTTCCACAACCAGTCTGCCCACAAATCATTGAACAAGAGGGATTTTTTCAAAAGTTTTTTAACTGCCCAAGTTTTAAAACAAAATTTAATCAAACCGTTATTATTTTTATCATACTCTCCCTCAAAACTTGTTTAGTATAATAAAACCCTAGAGGCCAAAGTGTAAGATTTTCCAATTAAAATTTTGTAAATGTTTCATTTAAAAACAAAAATTTATTTTGTTTGCTTGTTTTAGATCTTAAATACCCCCATTTTGAAGACGACGATGGAAACGTAAGGGGTTTAACGTCAAGTTTTGCCAGCTAATATAATTCCCTTTTTTAAAGGGCTCACTAACGCCCACAACCCCCCTCCCCTCCCACTTTTAAAAACGAAATTTCAAATACATTGTGAACTGTCTCTTAAAATTTGCTTGGAAAGAACTGAATTTTGTAGAAGCTTTTTTTACAACTTTTTTTCTTTCTTTTGGGGGAAATGTACTTTTTTTTTTCCCTAGGGGGCGTTATTTCAATTTTTTCCGACAATTGTCGTCCGGCTAAGACTTAAAAGAAAAGGGGCCAGAGTTAAAAGCTTTTCTGAAATTTTTTTGAGGGCAAAAATATGTAAAGGGCTTATGAATTCAAATTTTTTTTCCCATTCTAAATAAGGTTCTAATTTGCCATTTGAGGCCCGGTTTTCGAATATTTTATTTTTCATACGGGCCAACTTTATTTCCCTAGTTTTGCGCATTTTTTTCTATTTGGGAAAAATTTTTTTGCTGTGGGCCAACCCCCTTCCCGTTTATAATCCCCCATCTTTAGTGAAACTCAAAACCATACAAACGCCTATCCCACCGTTTCTGTTCAAAGCCCCTCGCAACATCTGCAAGGTTTTTTAAAATTCAAAGGGTTATACACCTTACGGGCGCTAAGGGTAACCCCGGGCCCTTCGGGCCAAACCGGGGAAACCTTTTTTTAGTACAACAATTTAAATTTTATTTCCAAAAAAATTGTGCGGTTTTACACTTTTTACAATTTTCCCCGCTTGTCTGAAATTTTTTATAAAAAAATGACCCAACCCTTTCCCCAAACTAACTTTTAAACTGTAAATTAGGGAATTTTAAAAATTTCAATAATCGAAAATTTTCACTTTTCCTGATGGAAGAGCTCTTAAAACAGTTGGGGGCCTTCCATTATATAATTTTTAAATCATGCCAGCTCGTCCAAATGAACAAAAAAAGGGTTAAAATAAAAAAAAAGGGGAAATGCAAGATCGAGCGATTTTCTCCCCCCAAAAGTATTTTTGTTTGGTGTAACTCTAAATCTATAATTTTTTGGCCGGGCAAAGCCTAACTTTTAGCTAGTCATTTATAAAAAATAGTAACCCCCTTTTTCCTTCCCTTGAATGTTAACATTGTTTTTTAGATTTGAAAGTTAATTTGAGAGAAAGTCGAATTTACCATTGCTTTTTTTTTAGTGGGCAAAACCCGTAATAACCATCAGTATTGTTAACGGGCAAAAAAACTTTGGCCCCTGATTTATCAACTTTTAAAACCCTTTTTAATTCCCCTTTTGGTTTGCTTAAATTAAACAACACTTTGTAGAAAAATTTTCCGGGAGGCGACCGTTCGGGTTTCCCGGGCTTTTCTTTTATCAATAACCCCTTTTTAAAAAACAAAGGGGGACGGTCTTGAGTTGTTTTTAAAAACTTTTTTTAAAACCCAAAATTTAAAAATGGCAGCGTTCAAATTTAACTAAAAAAGCAAAAAAATTCTGTTGGGCCGCACAAAACAATCTTAAAAAATGGGCCAACGACACCCTCGACATTTCTGTGATTTCAGTCGAGGCCTTTCATAAAAAGGTGATTACTCCAAAAAAGGGGATATCTTAACCCCCCTTTTTAAAAAAAGGACTACACCCGAAAAAAAGTGGGGTTTTAAAGGTCATCCGATGCATTTTAAAATCAGAACCAGAAAAAAACTTTGCTGTTTTTTGTCCCATCAACGGGGGTGGGGAGTGTCTTATGCTGATCACTTTAAAAAAACCAAAAACCCCTTTGGATAGGTCATTGTATAGTTTTCCCTTTCAATTACCCCTTTCAACGATTTTGACTAAACTCCCAAGCCCCATTCCCAAAATGCCCAAACCTTTTTAATTAATTTTCCTTTTTAGCAACAAAAATAAAACATAAGGGTTTTTTGGGAAAGAATCTGAAAACAAATTTCAATTTTAACATAAAGACAGACTTTAACAAAATTTGGAACCTTAATAAAGGTTAGAAAACCCCTTTTTTTGGGGGGGCCGTGCACAGAAAGTATAAGAAAGGTTTGGGGAATCCCCCTTTTCACATCTTCTTTTCAGGCACAGCGTTCACCCGGGGCCCATAGAGCAAGACCAAAAAAACGGGCATGGAAAACCCATTTATTTTAACACTTAAAAAGGGCCTAACTAAACAGGAATAAACAATAAATGAACAAATCGTATTTAAACTTTGGTGTTTGCTAGTTCCAAGCACGGGGCAAGATCGAATAACTGATCCTTCCTCTGGTTTTGATCACAAAAACAATACTTGGGAAAAATTTAGGGGGATCCATTAATTCTACAGTTGTTTAAACCTTCAAGAAAAAAAAAGGTCCAAGATGTTTTACAATACGAAAGATCAAAAGTGGGCCTTTGCTTTGGCACGGTTTAAAAAATGCAAACCTTTCGACCTCAGACTCCATTAGAAAAAAAAAAAACTACAACAATGAAATTCTTTTTGCAGGAAAAAACCCAAAAGGGGTTGGAAAAAACGACATAAATTCTGAGCCTTAATTTTGGGGAAAAAGGTTTAAAAAAACAAGATGCCCCCCCAAAATTTAATCCCCAATCCCCGGGGGCCCCAAACCCCAAAGGGGCCATTAAGACTCAGAAAGCCGCAGACTCTGTTCGCGATGCCCCAATAATTTAGGGAAAAAGACAGCGTTTTGGTTTTTTGGGATTAACGGGCCAAAGGATTACTGGGTCTTTTTTTTACTAAATTTTAAACCCAACTTTTAAAGAGAACTAATGCCCATAAGGGGGCCTGGGGCCATAAAGCCAACTACTTTGCTTGCAGTAGAAAAAAACCCCCACTAAAAAATACCTCCAAATAAAACCAGGAAAAAGAGTCATACTTTCCCCCACTGATTTTTTTAAAAAACTCCAAGATGATCAGCTTTTTTTTCCCCCGTTTTAAAATCGGGTTGGGGGCGAGGGGCGATGGAGGAAACTGGACTTTGACCACCGCCCCCTGTAATAGCCAACCCAGTCTGCTTATTGCAAATCCTAAGGCGTTATAACGCTTGCTAATGTGACCCCCGCTCTCTAAACAGTTTTTCGTATTCTTTCGCTAGCTTTTGGTTTTCCCATAAAAAATTTTTTTTTGGATATTTTCTCTTATTCTGCCATTTGATTCGTAATTGTTCTCGGTTAGTAGAAAAACCCATTTCAAAGTTTTTCCCGATCTCTCTTGTTCAAAAATCTTTTAGTTTTTTGGGTTTTTTTCTTTCTTTAATATCGGCCCCCAATTGGCGTCAACAGCCTCAACGAGTTTTTTTTTTCTCTTTTTAAAATGCTCATCTAATTTTACCCCAGTTTTGGGTTAAAATTTTTGTTTAATTCGCCCCCTAATGGCTTTTTAAAGCATATCAAGGGCCCCTATTTCTCGCATTTGGGGAGTGGTTTGTCCCGGGGAAGTCTTTAAAAAGCCTTTTTTTCTTTTGAAAAAATGGTTTCTGCTTCTAAATTTCTTTTTTATTCATCTGCCGATTGGGTTTAATTCTTTAAGTTCCCCTGTTTTGGGGGGGGATTTTGGGTTTGTTTTTGGAAGTTTTTGCAGTGGGTTTTGAAGTTTAGCAACTGCAAACCCTATCTAATTTTGGTTTAGGGAATGCCCCAAAGGGGATTTTGAACGCCCCACACTGAGCCTTTTGGGCTAATTGTACCCAAGGCTAAAAAATTTTATGAGTCCCTTTTTTGGTTGTAAGCCGAACAGATTCTCCTTGGTCGCTCCCCCCCAAACAAATGGTCCCAAACTTTTTCTTCCCAAAAACATTTGGGGGCTATAAAAATTTGGGAGGTTCTTTTCCAAAAATTTTGGGATAATGGGTCTTTTCCCTTTCTTCTGTTTTAAATTTACACCCGCAAAGAGAGCCCCGACGAGTTTTTACCCAAAAGGGGTCAATTTTAAATCATGTCCCTCTCCAGGATCAAAAAACAACAAAATCTTCATCTTCAATGCCTGCCCCTTTCTTTAAAAAATTAACTTTTTTATTTTTTTTTATAAAAAAAAAAGCACAACATATGGGCCAAATTTTTGACCCCCCCAAAAGAAACGAAAGAAAACCCTTTGGCGTGGGAAAGGGGAAAAAAACGGAAAAATTACTGGTTTCCCAAAAAATCCATCTACTATTGATGCGGATCAAAAATTTTTACTGTTTAAATTTTTCCCGACCTTGGGGCGGAAAGAAGTACTTTTGCTTCAACAACAAAACCCAAACAGGACCAGTTGTACGAATTGGGGGGGGCAATCGTTTTTAAGGGGGTTTTTTCCCAAAAAACTTGAGGGGGAAGAAAAATTTTTTTTACACAATGCAGACATATTTTTAACCTATTCCCGACATGGGGTAACCGGGAAAGAAAGGGGCCCATCTTGCGTTTCAAGGGAAAAAAAAATGAAGAAGCACTAAAACTTAGAAAAGGGGCCGCAATTCCCCCCAGATGCAAAAAGCACAAAAAGTCTGTAAACTGTAAATTTTTGCGTATGGAAATTTGCTTTTTTCCCTTCCCCTTTAATTTTTAGTTGTTAAAAGCGCATGCGCCGTACTTTTAAGGAGCATTAAAAGACAGATTGTCCCTATGAACTAAAATTTTAAGAATACAAACGTGTTTTCAGATCATCAGACACCGAAGGGAAAGTCACAAACAATTTTTTGGGCATCTCTTTAGAGTTTGGGCCCTTTTTTAGCAACCCTAATTTAGCAAGGGGGATTGAGCAACAATATCAGTTTAAAATTTTGCAATATATTTCGAAAAAGTGGGTTTTTAATCATACAACAAATCCCAGAAGAAAGGGGAGACGCTATATGGGGAAATTTTGGGTTTTTGTTTTCGCCGCAAGATCCTTAAAGGTATTTTAAAAGCTGTGGGGAAGATGAAGAACCTTTTAAAAAAGAAGTGAAAAGTTTTTTTTTAAACCAAAAAAAACGAAAGTACAATGGGTTTATTGAGGGGAATCCTTTAAACCCCCTCTACGCAAGGGGGGCTTAAAAAATTACAGCATTTTGATGAAAAAAGAAAACTGGGTTTTGGGGGGGAGGGGTAGAAACCCAACAGTTTTACCTTTTGTCTAAAATTTACTTTTTCACAAAGTTTAGGGGGCCCGATGATTATTTAAAAAAACGAAAAAACGGTTTTAAGGATTGGGCCTAAGGGCAACCCGAGGAAAATCAGGGGCATGGGAAACGGGAAAAAACGTGAGAGACGTAAAAACATTTTAAAAATTTATAAAAAAAAAGAAGAAGCCGATAAAAGCTTAATGACATTTGTTTTTTAAAAATATGAAAGCGCACTGAATTTGAAAATAACAATTAAAAAAAATAAACAAAACTAAATTATTTTTATTTTTATAAAAAACATGTCTGTTCAGGTTTAACCAAATGTGCCTACCCGCGCCGCCAAAGAAGAGATAGTAGAAAAAACCCAAAATAAAAACCTTCAGATTTTAAACCAAAAAAACACAAATGGGAAAAAAAAACTAGAGCAGGGCCTTCAAAATAAAAGCAAAACCAAAAAAAGTATTCTCTCCGTAATGCTGTTACATAAAGTTAAAAGGAGCATCAACTATAATGCTGCAACGGCAGGAACAAAATGTAAAGGGCCCCCTTTGCAACGGGCAATTTGGCGCACCCCGCTTTACCTCCCAAGGTTTGTCCTTTTTGGGGGGGGGGTCTCCGGGCTGTGTTTTAATTTTTTGTAAGGCGGCGGCAAAAAATTAAAAACTTTAAAATCCAAAAGCCCCACAGCTATGGTTCAACTAATAACCTAAACTTTTGTTCGTTCAAACTGACAATAAATAAAGCGCTAGTTTTACTCAAAAAATCACGGATAAAAAATTTAAAAACGTTTTCAGGCCCGATTTTGAGGGCTATAAAACAAAAGTTTTTTATCTTCAAAGAAAAGGGGAGGGCAACTTTTTCTCAACAGCCAGATGCCGAAAGGGAGATAAAAAAGGAATCTTAAAAAAAAAAAAAACCCAAAAATTAAAACCCGTTCAAAAAAGCTCACAAATAAAAACAATTTAAGGGTGTTAAACTTTAGTTTAAAGAGTCCAAGCACAAAAAGAAACCCTTTTTTTTTGGGTTTTTTGTTAATTTTTTTTTTTTAATTTAAATAAATATTTTGATTTTGAAAAGAAACTCGCATGGGTAAGATTATGAAAAGGGCCCGACGAATTGTTTTTAAGGGAAAGGGTTTTAGAAGACGTTTTTCAAGAGCAAATGAAAGATATTGATTTAGAAGTCAATTGGGGGTCCAAAAAACGGACAGGGAAGCGTTGTTTCATGCTATTTCTCAAGTTACAAGTAAACTTAAAAAAGACCCGCCATTAAAGTAATGTTAGCTGTTTTTATCGACTATTAACAATAAATGAAAAAAAACTGGGGAATTTTGGTCTTTGAAATAAACAACAGACTATTCTTTCTCGTAATTTACTTTAAAAACCCGGGTTTGGGGAAGCCCAACGCTTGCACAGTTTTTACGCTGCCCGGGGGAAGAAGCCAAAATGAAAGGCTCGGTTGTCAGAGGGCGAAGTCATAGGATCAGATTTAAAAAAAGGGTAAGTAAGGCGCCCATTGTTGGTAAGGGTTACATTCCACTACCCCCAGCATTAGTTGCAAAAAGAGCAGTTCTAAACATAAAGAATACAGACAACAAATGTTTTATGTGGTGTGTTCTTGCAAGCTGCATTATATCCGCAAAAACGCAGAGAGAGTATCTAACTATCAGCCTTACATCAATGATCTTAACTTTAGTGGGGTGTCCTTCCTGTTTAGGTAGACCAAATTGATCGGTTTGAAGAACAAAACAAACCAATAACTGTTAATGTATACACATGGATGAGGAAACAAATCTACTGCCGATTAAAGTGTCTAAGAACAGCCCCAACAATTGGCGAACCAGACAAAAATCATGTTGACTTACTACTGATGTTTCACCAGCAGGGCTACCACATTACACATTGATACGAACAATGAGTAAACTAATGCAGCATACTTCAAAAGATGGACAAAACAAGAATTCTGTAGAAAATGTTTAACAAGAATTCCATCTGTTAAAGCGGCGAGTGAACATAAGAAACACTGTATTGGTCCAGTTGACTGTAATACAGAACTAATTACGCGGCCCCACCAGATCTAAAGTTAGTTTTAAGAACTGGAAACGGATGCAAAATTCTCCATATGTTGTTTACGGCAGACTTTGAATCACTCATTGTTCCTTATGAAGGGCCAGCGCCACAAAAACTTCGAAAAACAGTCTTAATAAGTAATCATCAGATTTGTTCATTTGCCTTCATCGTTGTCAGGTCGGATGGCGTCCATTCAGACCAAAATTGTATAGAGGCCCAGATGCTGCAGAAACTTCTTAGAACGCATGCAGAAAGTGCGTAATGACTGTTCTAATAATCTAAACTTATCTGAAATCATAATGACGCCTGAAGACCAACAACAGTATGACTCAGCCACACATTGTTGGATTTGCGGTTTTAGGCCTCTCATCAGACGCAGAGAATCCAACAGTAAGAGACCATGATCACATTAGCGGGAAGTTCAGAGAGCAGCGCACAGTAAATGCAATCTTCAACTAAAGTTGATCCTAAGACATGGAAGCTGCCTGTATTCTTTCATAACTTGCGAGGTTACGACTCTCATCTTATAATGAAAGCATGGACGATGCCTTCAGGTGTCATGCATTGCACAGTCATCAGAAAAGTACATGTGCTTTAATCTAAATAACATGTCTTTTTATGACTCTATGCACACATGATGGGTTCATTGGAGTCACTGCTATGTCCTTAAGTCCTGCCCAATAACGAAGAATATTTTGACTCAACTCATTGTTAGAAAGGGCGTTTACCCCCTTATGAGTACATGAACATTGGGAAAGGTTTGATGAAGACACACTCCTCCTAAAGGCGCGTTCTTTTCTAGTCTCAGAGGAAAGGACATCAGTGATTCTGATTACCAGCATGCTCAAGATGCGTGGCAGAAGTTAGATTGTAAAACGATGGGAGACTATCATGATTCATACTTGAAGGGCAGATGTATGTTTGTTGGCGGATATTTTGAAAACTATAGAAAGACCTGCATGAAACATTATAGCCTGGATCCCGCGCATTGCATTTCTGCGCCCGGATGAGTTGGGACGCTTTCTTAAAGTTTACTGGAGTACAGATTGATTATTGCTGACCTACCAATGATTCAGATGATTGAAACGGATTGCGTGGAGGAATTAGTATGGCGTCACATCATTACTGTAAAGCAAACAACAAATACTTGGACGACTATGACCAAGTAAAAAGTCTAACTATCTCATGTATTTAGATGCAAACAATCTGTATGGTTGGGCAATGGCGCAATCACTTCCGTTACGCAACTTTAAAATGTACACAGGCGGCGATCCGAATAATATTCAAAAGGCATTAAAGTGGTTGGCAGTTTAACGCCTGATCAACAGCGTGGCTTCATTCTAGAAGTGACTTAGAATATCCTCATGAACTCCATGACCTGCATAATGACTATCCATTAGCAGCAGAAAGTCTAAAGATGGATCCAAGAGAACCACCTAAACTTGTGCCTAATCTTCGAGGCAAAAAAAATTATGTCTGTCATTACAGACATCTGCAATTTTATTTAAGACATGGGTTGAAGTTGAACAGCAGTTCATCGCATAATTGCTTTTGATCAAGAACATTTCATGAAACCATACATCCATGAAGAACACTGATCTCAGAACTAAATCCACAGATGCTTCAGAAAAAGACTTTTTCAAGTTGATGAACAACAGCTGTTTCGGAAAGACTATGGAGAATCCGCACAAGCGCAAAGATGTTAGATTGTCACCAAAGAGAACGAAGCAATTAAGCTGACTTCAAAACCTAATTATCAGGACTTCAGAAAATTTCATGATCAGTTTTTTGGCATAATGATGAAAAAAAAGAAAGTCAAATTGGACAAGCCCGTTTTTATTGGGTTTACTGTTTTAGAATTATCAAAGCTTTTGATGTTAGAATTTCTTTATGACTACTTTAAGCCCTCGATCCTGAGTCCAAGTACTTTACACAATAAGAAGTTTTGTTATAGATATCCACTGAAGATGTATAAAGACATGGAAACGAAGTACTAAAGAGTGGTATGCATCGATTACAAGATCGTTACTCA
>JAFLJL010006677.1:0-11951 GCA_018398815.1 Conus ventricosus
CAGCACTTCGAAGTATGGGAGGAAAAAAAACCTTGTCAGCGCTCCGCCATGGCGGTCAAAGTTACTGCTGACACTTCGATTCTAGACTTTGCTCCGAACGTTACTGGGATTGCTGGAGCACCCCCCCCACGCACGCACGTCCCCACCCCCACCCCACGCATGCACACCCCCCACCCCACCCCACCCCGCCCACCCCGCCCCACACATGCACACACTCAAGTCACTTCTAAGTTCTTAACTCAAGTCACCACCAAGTCGCTTCTAAGTTCTTACTCAAGTCGTCCTCAAGTCGTCCTCAAGTCATCCTCAAGTTCTTACTCAAGTCACTTCTAAGTTCTTACTCAAGTCATCCTCAAGTTATCCTCAAGTCACTTCTAAGTTCTTACTCAAGTCATCCCCAAGTAACTTCTAAGTTCTTACTCAAGTCAACCTAAGACCATAACTAAGTCATCCTCTAAGTTCTACCAAGTTCTTATTCAATTCAACTTATAATTATTTATTAAGTTCTTGAAATATTATTCCATCTTAAAATGGATCAAAATGATCTTTTGTTGTTGACAGTTTTGGCATGCTTTTGTGTTCGGCTTCTGTATTTAGTGGCAGAGATTGTTTGGACTGCTTTGGTTTTTTGCTGTCTTTGTTTATATATTTTATAACCGTAATAACCACCCCCAGCAAGCAATGCGCCAAAAATGACAATTGCTTTAAAGAAAATTCCATGAAGACTTTGGCGGTGTAGGCAACCCTGCTGTTGTTGTAGGTCTTGAATCAACTTGTTCTGGTGTTTTTATAGCTGGCATTGAAACAACTGGCTGCGGCTCTAGCACTTTTTCATTATGAATTATTTTCTGTGATTGTAACATTAATTTTGTTCGTTTGTTCCACTCTGCTAATCTTTTTCCTGCTGCAACACGCCCAGGATGAGCGGCTTTTTACTGGTTACTTTCTCCACTGATTCAATGTTTTCTGAATTCTGATTCTGCTGATTTTCTGGCTCGGTCATTTTTTTAGGGAAATAAAAATCTATATGATTAAAAGTAATTAATCCCATGATTAGCGGTGACAATAATGTTCCAAATCTGTAATATAGATCACATCCTAGAGACTCTAATGACTTTGTTAAAACTGGATCCTGCGTTAAATCATACATAAAATCTTGTTCAGAATCAATGGGAACAAATCGGCCTACTAGTTTAGTGAACAAACTAAGAACCGTTTGCCCGACGCTTTTTACCATTCTCGACCCTAGTTGCACTTCATACCTGTTATGATACTTTACAATGTCTTGTGGCGACATCTGTTGAATCTGTTCTATGCTGAATTCATTTCCAAGGTACTGTTTTGTTTTTTCCACACGCCGCCAAAGAATACAGCCTTTCCTTTTTAGGCATAATAGCTTGGTCATCAACTTGATCATTGTAATCATAAGTTCAGGAAGGTTTAGTAGATCGTCGCTGTTTATGTTTTTTTTATTAATTATAATTATTTTATTTTTTTAAAATGAGCACCGAAAAAACTGTTACCCAACCTTGTATATCATTCTGCTGTTATTGGTGGTCTAAGTGTAGGATACACGATGCTTGGTAAAAACTTGTTAAAAATAAAACCAGCAGATCTGGCAAACTAGACTTTGAGGATTCGGCAAAACTGATTGCTATTATTACAGCTTCATTTGCTACGAAAGATTTTCTAGTTAAGCAAGGAATATTCCAGACAGTATCAATATGTAAAAAAAAAATACATTTATAAAAATGGCTTCACTCGTAATGATGATAGGTGGTGCAGTGGTGAATGCGCTTGCTTTTAGCGGAAGTAATTACGCATTTAGTAAACTACGGGATGACAGCGAGAGAAAAAGACATAACAAAGCTATGGAGCAACTAGCTAGCAGCACAAGATTACTATGAAAAGCAGAGAATTGAGCAGTTAGATTTTATTAACGACAAACTGAAAAAAACAGGGACATGCAGCTTACACATTTAAAAATGTTGATCAAGCAATAAAGAATATTATCTAGTAACAGGCAAACCAATCGAAACATTGCCCTCGCCAAAATTCAGTGACTTTTATCAACCATCAGAAAAACAAAAGATGCAAGAAATCGCGTTTATTGCCTTTGGTATGACTGTTGTGTATTTTGTTGCACATAATATTGGCTGAATAAAAAATGAACAAAATCTATTATATCGCCAAAGGATATTGGAAGGGAATCACGGCAATTATAAAGCTAAGCGAAGCAGCAGGAGTCAGCGAACAAACAGCGAAGGAATGGTTATCTAAACAAGCGATTTGGCAAATTTAATTTACCTGCCTAACGAATACAGAGACCCCACTTTTTTGAATACAACACCGAACGACACCCATCAAATTTGGGCCTTCCCATATTTTTCCCCATGTACGATTTGACGAAAAAGAAATTTTTTACGCACTTACATTTATTGACTTTGCTTTTAAGATACAAAGATGCGGAACCCTTAACACCAAAAAAGTGCTTCTGCTTTGCTGTTGCTATAAACTAAATATCAAGAGGCCCCTTAACTTAAACCCCCGCATGATTCAAGGTTTATGATGGGAAAAGGGAATTTTAAAACCGAGTGAACCCCAAATTTTTGTTAAAACATAGAGTTTTCCCCTTAAAAGAGGCATTTTGGGGTTCACAGATCACAGCTTTTGTTGAAAACTTTAACAAAAAGTTACTGAAAACTTTTTTTTACCATATCACAGAGAGCTTTTTTGACCAAAAACCGCAAACCCCAGAATGGGTTAAAGCGCCCTCAGTTTTGGGGCGCAATTTAAAAATGGGAAAAATTTTTAAAATTTAAAAGGGGTAAAACCAGTAAAAGCCCAACAAAAAAAAAACAATAAAAGTTGCGGGAAAACTCCAGGGACAAACCCGCAAAACCCTTTTTCCGTTTTTGGGTTTTTAAATAAGGGACCTTTTTTTCCGGGGGAAGCAGAAGGGGACACCCGCATCAGGGGAACCATCCCCGTTTGGGGTGTGTTCCCCTATGAATAAAAAAAAATTTTAAAAATGGGAAACCGCCCCCGTGTTTATTTACGAAAACTGAAAAACAAAAAAAACCACTCCTCAAAAATCTTTTGTGAAGGGGGAAAAATGCAGGGTAATCCCCCCCCAACACATTCCAGTTGCTTAAATTTAAATTTTTAAATTACATAAATATATTTGGAGCTAAAATGGAAAACTCAAAAAGGAAGCACAAAAATGAAACCCAAAAAGATAAAGGAAAAAAGGAAACCCTTTGGGAAATTAAAAACAAATCATTTTTAACGACCCTTTTAAATATTAAGGGGAAAAATTTGCGAGGATTATCGGGCCCTGGGAACATCCAGTCGCCTACAACCCAAAAACCCCAAAATTTTTAAATTTCAAATTTTGGGGAAAAAAAGAATTTTCTTTTAAATAATAAAAAAAAAATTTGAGCACATCAAGCAAACATAAAAAAAAATTTTCTGAATTGGATAAAGATTGATTGGCTTTTAATAAAACTTAGGGAAAAAAATGAAAGGTATGTTTAATTTTGCCGTTTCCCAGTTTCCCCAAATTTCAAATGAAAACTCGGGGGTTAATTTAAAAACTCGTTTTGTGTTGGTGTGTCCCAGAGACTTTTTTTGGGTTTCAAAATTTGTGTTGTCTCATTAAAATTAGATCGTATTTTTCGTTTCTTATGAAAAGTTTTTTTTTTATTGAACAATGTTTTTTTTGTAGTTTCTTTTGATTATTTTTACGCACAGCACTTTCGAGTTTTTCCTTTTTCTTTTTTTTAATGGGTTTTCCCCCTGGTCGAAATACTGTACATTTTTACCTTAAAACCCAAAAAACTCCTTAATCAAACCCCCCAAAATAAACACCTTCATCTTTTCCCAAAACCTTTTTTATTAAAATTGAAAGAAAGGTTTAATCTTTAGGGGGAAACAGATTGTCATTCCATCCCGAAGCCCTTTTCTATTCATTTCCATTTTTTATAGAGTTCCCTTTAGTAGGGGTAAACTTTAACAAAACTGTCTGTATCTTTGTAAAGTTCTTTGGGCTCGGATAAAAAAGGGGGTTTAAATTTTTCATAAAGAAATTTTTCTAACCCCAAAAGGGTTTGATAATTCAAAAAAAAAAAAACCCAATAAATACAGGGTTTTTCTAATTTAAATTTCTTTTTTTTCAAAAATTTTCCAAAAAAGCCCATATTTAATCTTAAAAACCTGAAAAATTGGTTTTGGGAAATCAGCTTAATTTCATCGTTCTCTCTGGGACCAAATGACATCTTGCGCTTGGCGGAATTTTTTCCCTAGTCTTTCCAAAAACAGCTGTTGTTCATCAAAATTGAAAAAAATCCTTTTGAAGTCTGTGGGTTTAGTTTTGAGATCCCGTGTTTTTTCTGATTGTATGGGTTCATGAACGTTCTTAACAAAAGCAATTTTTCGTTTAACTGGGTGTCAAAATTCAAACCAAGTCTTTTTAAAAAAATTGTAGAAGTCCCGTAATTTACAGACATTTTTTTTTTTGCTTCGAAGAATTTGGCACAAGTTTAGGGGGCTCTGTTTTTCCCTCATCTTTTGGGGTTCCCGCTGCTAATGGGTATCATTTTGGGAGGTCATGGAGTTCATGAGGGTATTCTAAAACAAATTCTAAATGAAACCCCGCTGTGATCAGGGGTTTTTAAAATGCCAACCACTTTTTAAAGCCTTTTTTTAATATTTTTTTTGGAAATTGGGCGTCTGTATGCTTTTAAAGTTACGTAAAGGAAGGGATTCGCCATACCCAACCATACAGATTGTTTGGATCTAAATAAAAAAGAGATAGTTTAGGGGCCCTTTTTCTTGGTTTATAATCATTTGGGAATTTTTATGTTTCTTTTCAGAAATGCGACGCCATACAATTCCTTTCCCCGCAATCCGTTTTCAATCATTTTTAATCCCTTCGGTCAGACAATTTAAAACAATTTTGTAAATCTATAAACTTTAAAAGCGTCCCAAAATTTTACCCGGGGGCGAAATTTTAATGCGCGGATCCGGCTATTAAAGTTTTTATGCAGGTCTTTCTTTAATTTTCAAAAAAACGTCCGCCAACAAACAAACGTCAGCCATCAGTTGAATCCGATATCCCCCCATTTTTTCACTCTAACTTTTGCCCCTGCTTTTTGAGAAAGCTGGGAATCAAATTTACTGTGTCCTTTTTCCCCAAGGCTAGAAAATAAAGCGCCTTTAGGGGAAGGGGTATTTTTTCGTCAAAACCTTTTCCAAAGTTCATGTACCATAAGGGAAAAAGCCCTTTAACCCCAAAAGTTGGGGCCCAAAAAATTTTTTTTCTGTTATTGGGGAGGACTTTAAGGGCATACTTTTGTGACTCCAATGGTCCCCAAAGGTGTTGCCCTTGATTTATAAAAAAACATGTTTTTCAGAATTAAAAAAAATGTACTTTCTGATAAATGCAATGCCCTGTTACCCTGAAAGGCCCTTGGGTTACAGGGTTGCATTAAAAAGGTTTAAATCGTAACCCCCCCCCCCCGCCCAAATTTTGAAAAAAGATGGGGAATTTCCATGTCTTTGGTTCAAGCTTTAGTTGAAAAATTGAAATTGTTGTGGGGCTGCTCCTCTGAACTTTCGCTAAAGTGTCATGGTTTTCTACTGTTTGGTTGGGTTTCCCCTGCTGTCCCCGTCTTCACGTTAGACATTAGTTCCCAAACCAAAAAACCAACAAAAGAGTGGGTGAGTCATACGTTGTTTGGGCTTCAGGCGTCTTTTAAGTTTTTAGTTTAAAATTTAGATTGAACAGGCATTACGCAATTGCGCATGCGCTGTAAAAATGTACTAAACCCCCATCTGGTCCCCTATAAAATTCTGGGTTTGAATGGGGGCCCCTTTGAAAACAACGTTTAAGGCAAATGAGCAAATCTGATGATTTTCTCATTAAGACTGTTTTTGGAAGTTTCTGTGGGGGGGGGGCCCCCCCCCATTAAGGAAAAAATGAGTTTTATTCAAAACGCCAAAAAAAATATGGACTCTTTGCTCCCTTTTCCCTTTTTTTAAAACTAACTTTTTCGCCTTCTCTCGGGGGGAATTAGTTCTGTATTACAGTCAACTGGGGTTTAAAACAATGTTTTATTGTTCAACGCGGGTTGAACGGGTGGAATTTTTGTTAAACATTTTCTACAGAAAATTTTTGTTTTTGCCCATCTTTTTAAGTATGCTCATTTGTCTACTCATTGTGGCCCCCCCCCCAACAATGTGTAAAGTTGGGACAAAAGAGTAAATCCCCATCTTTTTTCTGGATCGCCTTTTTTTTGGGCGTCCTTTTACACTCAATAGGGGACCAAAATTTTTTTTCCAGACCATGTGTAACATTAACAGTTATTGGGTTTTTTTTTGTTCTTTAAACTGATCAATTTTGTCCAAAGGGTAACTGGGAAAAGGGTATTCCCCCTAAAGGGTTTAAATCTTTTATGGAAGTTTTATAGTTAGACAAATCTCTCTGCGTTTTTTCCGACGTATTCAGCCTAGCAAGAACCCCCACCACATAAAAAATTTGTTGTCTGTATTCTTTTTGTTTAGAAAATGCTCTTTTTTTCAACCATGGGGGAGGTATGGAAAAGTTAAAAACTTTCCTACTTTTGGCGCAAAACTTAGCCTTTTTAATTGATCTCTATGATTTCGCCCCCTGACCAACCCAAAAAGCCCCCTTTTTGGGGTTTTTCAGGGGGCCACATCAAACTGTGTAAGGGTTGGTTGCCCAACCGGGGGGGGGAAATCATTATGAGAAAGAATAGTCGTTTTTTTAGTTAGCCCGACTTCCCAGATTTTTTTCATTTTTTGTTTTTTAGGGCGGGTTAAAAAAAGCTTAAAATTACTTTTTAAATGGCTCTATTGTTTTGTTTAAACCCGGAATGGGGGAAATAGCATGAAAAACACTTGCCTGTTCTTTGCTGAACAATGACTTTTTAGACTGATAACAAATTTAAAAACTTTTTATAAAACTTTTTCCTTAAGCATTTGTTTCAAAAAATTCGTTTGGGGCCTTTTAAAAAATATTATCCATCTGGGGTTTTCCCTTTTTTAACTCAAAAAATTTATTTAAATTTAAAAAAAAAATAATCAGAATCAATATCAACGGTCTTTTTGTGCTTGGACTCATAAACTAAATTATAAACACCCTTTGGCGTTGTTAATGTGACTGTTTAGAACAGAGTTTAATGTTTCGTTTACTTTTTTTAAACATTCCTTTTTTATCTGCTCGGCGTCTGGCTGTTGAGAAAAACTTGCCCTTGCCTTTTTTTTGAAGATCAAACTTTTGTCTTTTGTAGTCATCAAAATCGGCCTGTAGACGATTAAATTCTTCATCCGTGATGTTTGAGTCAATTAGTGCTTTATTTATTATCAGTTTGAACGAACTAAGTTTAGCTGTTATTAGTTGAACCATAGCTGTGTGCTTTTGGAGTTTAGTTTTAATTTTTGCTAGCACACTTACGGCTAATGAACACAGGCCAAGAGCTAAAGACAAACCGCCTTGAGGTAAAGCTGCCAGTGCACCTACGCCTGTTGCTAAGAGACCTACACTTGTTCCTGCTGATAGAGTGCAATAGTCAATGCTCCAGTATTAACATAGGTAACAGCATAAAGGCAGCAAATAACCTTCGTTTGGTTTGCTGTATTTTAAAAGGGTCTTGCTCTAGTACTTGCTGCATTGTTAATGTTTGTTAATCTGAAGGTTTTTATGTCAGGGTTTTCTACTATCCCTTCTTTTGGCGGCTCGGGCGTTGTAACACTTTTGGATAAACCGAACAGACATGCTTTTTTAAAAAAAAAAATAATTTAGTAATGTAAAATCTTTTAATCTGTTATCTTGAATATCAGCGCGCATCATAATTAAAAACAAATGTACATTAAGTGGTTTATCGCCATCTTTTTCTTTATCAATTTGAATGTTTATTACGTCTTTAACCGTTCTCTTCACGCCACTTCCATGTAACTGATTATCCTCTGTTGACCTTAGGTCAATCCATAAACCGTATTTCTTTTGTTAATTAATCATCAAGCCAAACACTGTAAAGGTGTAATCTTTAGACACAAGGTCTACTTTTGACTTCTACACCTCCCACCCCCAAACAATTTTCTTATTTCGTCAAAATGCTGATAAGGTCTAAGCCCACTAGCGAGATTTGGTTAGGACAAACCCTCAATCGAACATTGTACTTTCGTTTTTTTTTGGATTAATAAATTTTTCATTCCTCTTTTGAATGGTTCTTCATCTTCACACAGCAATAAAATACCTTTAAGTGATCTTGCTGAGGCGCTAAGATTAAAAATTCCATATATGTCTGCCTTCTTTTTGGAATATGTTGTATGATGAATCACCCTTTTCGTAATATATTGCTAATTTTGACTGATATTGTTGCTCAATCAGCCTTGCTAAATTGGGTTTTGCAACAACGTCAAACTCTAACGAGATGTCAGAAATGCTGTACTTTGCTTCGGTGTCTGACGATCTGATAACACGTTTGTATTCATTAAAAGTTAGTTCGTATGACAATCTGTCTTTAATGCTCCTTAAAAAGTATGTGCATGCGATTTTAACAACTCAAAATCTAAGGGAATGGAAAAGCGATTTCCATACGCAAAATTTAAGCTACATACTTGTTACCGGTGTTTTAACTTCTTCACGCCTATTATATGTTTTATGTTTCATTATTTTCGATTCCTTGAAACGCAAGGTCAGCCCTTTCATTCCCGGTTAGCCATAATCGAATGGGTTAAAAATATGTCTGCATTGTGTAAAGAAAATATTTCTTGCCCCTCAAGTTTTATAAAATTTTCTTAACGATTGCCCGTCCCAGATTCTGGACAACTGTCCTGTTTGAGTCTGTTGCTGATTCGAGTTCTATTTTTGAAATAATTTGCGAAGCCTGGCACAAACAAATTCATCCGCTCCCTAGGTCTGGAAATTTGACAGTAAGAATTTGATCTCATCAATAGTAGACGGATTATTTGGGAAAAGTAATACTCCGTTTATTTCCCTTCACGCCCAAAGGCTCTTTCAGTCTTCTATGCGGGGCAAGAATTTAGCCATATGCTTGTGACATTTTTTATAAAACAAAATAAAAAGTTAATTATTTAAAAAACATGGCAGGAATTTAAGGTGAAGAAGATTATGAGTTTTTAATCCTGGAGACGACATGAGTGAAATGACTCCTTTGACTCAGCATCGCTCGCGCCTCATTGCGACGTGAATTAACAGAAAGTACGGGCCCGAGCATTTTACAAAAGTTTAGGCCAAAAACCTCCCCAATTTATAGACCCGATTTTGAAGTAAAAGAGGGCCCTTGTTTGTGAAAAGCGGGCCCCCGGCGAGAACAACTTGTTCAGCTTACAATAAACGAGACCCATCAAAGTTTGTAGGCATGAATACAATTAGACAAAGACTTAGGGGGGAAGATCGAAATCGCCTTGGCATTACAAACCAAAATTAGAAGGGGGCTGTTTCTAAACTTCAAAACATACAACAAGAAATCCCAACAGATAACCAAATGCAAAACATAGAAATTAAAGATTTAAGTCAAACAGCAGACGAAAAAATAGAAGCAGAAACCAGTTTTCCGAAGAAACAGCATTAAAACAATACACGATTCACCGCTGCCTATGCGAGAAAAAACGGGGCTTTATCATGCTTTGAAAGCATCAGAGGTGAATTAACAAACCATTTAGCAAAACTGGGTGAACTAGATGAGCATATAAAAAGAGAAAAAGAAAAACTCGTTGAGGCTGACGACTCCAACTTAGGACATGATATTAAAGAAAGAAAAACCCAAAAACTAAAAGATCTGAACAAGAAAGATCAGCAAGACTAGAAGTGTTGTCTACTAACCGAGAAATTACGAACTCAAGTGAGCAGAATAAGAAAACTATCAAAGAATTTTTATATGAAAAACACAACGCTAGCGAACGAATACGAACGCTGTTAGAGAGCAAGGCGTCAGATTAGCAAACGTTATAACAGCCTTAATTTGCAATAAGACACTGGATTGCAATTACAGGCGCGGTGGTCAAAGTTCATTGCCTCCCCCACCATCTCCTCCATCACCGCCTATAAAATCATGGTAAAAAACAGCTTGATCACTGCGGGTTTTATTAAAAAAAATTAGCCATAAAGCCATGACGCTTTACCAGTATATTAGGGGTGTTGTTAGACTGGATTTTGTCTACTGCTAGCAAAGTAGTTGGCCTTTATGGCCAAGCACTATGGCAATAGATGTCTTATTAGTCGGTAATTTTTAGTAAGATAAAGAAGAGAATCCTAAGGCCAGTTATCCAAAAACTAAGTGCTGTCTTTTCATATCATGGTCATTATTTTTTTTGACTACGAGGATCAACGTCTTGGGCTTGGACCTCGGGGATGGATACTTAATCTTGGGGTCATCTGTTTTTTATTGTTTTGTACTATTAGCTGCTCATAATTTATGTCGTTTTTTTCCGACATTCGTTCAACTGCCTGCCACAAGAATTCATTGTTTTAGTTTATATTGCCATCTGGGAGTCTGAGTCTGAAGGCAGCATGTATAAAACCAGAGCCAACAGCAAAGTCTACTTTCCGATCTGCGATTGTAAAACAATTTTGGTAACTTGTAATACATGAAGGCAAATCAACTGCAAATTAAATCGCGTCCTCTAATTTGCCTAAGTAAAGTTTTTTGCGCGTCCAAAGCCATAGAAGGATCAGTTATGCTCGATCTTGTTTGTGCTTGCGATCCAGCAAACACCAAACGAATAGTACGATAGAGTCGTTTATTCGTCTATTCCTGCTTTAGTTAGGCCCTTAGAATGTCTACGATAAATGTTGTTCCATGCATTTTTTAATTCACTTGCTCTATAGAACCCGAGTGAACAGCAGTGCCTGAAGAGAAAGATGTGTAAAGGGAGGATTCCATTCATATTATTATACTTTCTGTGCGCCCCCAAAAATAAGAGTGCCTAGACCATGATTGCGGTCCAACTTTTGTCTAAAGTCTGCCTTAACATTAATATTGAATTCGTAACAGATCCTATCAAAAGCCTTCATCTATTCTGGTGCAGAAGATTAGAACGGTTTTGTCGTTGGTATGGCGCTGCAGTTCAGATAAAATACGTCAGAAGTGAATAAACATGAAATCTATAACAGACCTCACCAAAGGATCAGGATGATTTAAATGATCATCATACGACACTCCACACCCAGTTTGATGCACAACACACGCAAATTTTAAGCTGTTCTGATAAAACTGCATCGGAATGACAGAACCACCTTTTGCGATGTAGTCTTTTTATAGGGGGTTAAGATATTTGTCCAATGGAGTACTACACATTTACTTGAAAGCTCAGACTGATTCCACAGAATGTCGAGGGTGTCGGTTGTTATATTTTAAGATGTAGTGTGGCCCAACAGAATATTTATATATTGTTAATATGCATGCACAATCATTTTTAATTTGTTTAAAAAAATGTGTTTGAACAATAACAACTCAAGACAGTCCTTCGTTTTAGAGTATGCTAATTGAAAACGAATCGGACCCCGAAGGTTGCACTCCATTAATTATATTTACAAAGTCGATGTTTTTAATATAATGTAAACCAAAGAAAATAATAAGATTCAAAAAATTGATAATGAGGAAACTTAGTGAGCCATTCAACAAACCTGATGTTATTATGGTTTTCTCACTAAAAGAAGCAATGAGTAACTTTGACATTACTCTCAAACTTAACTATGCTAATCTGAAAACAATGTAGCAATTCAACCTGAAGAAGAAAAAAGATGTTACTATATTGATGTAGAGCTAGCTAAAATGTGAGCTTACAATGCCAATCGACCGTTCATAGTTTGGGGAGTGTACCCAAACAAAACTACTTATAGGGAGAAATCCGCTCGATCTTGCATACATTCATTACTCCTATGTTCCATTTGGATGAAGCTA
>JAFLJL010006678.1:0-10752 GCA_018398815.1 Conus ventricosus
GTTTTCTGGAAGTGGGGAAAATTGGGTCATGCATCCTCCTCACTGTGAGTTGCCCAATCATAGTTAACCTTACGTTGAATTATCCAATCACAGTTAAGTTTACTGTAAAGCAGGCTGGGGTTAGGTGAACTGTCGCTCAGTGGTTTTTTTTTTTTTTTGCAGCTGTTTTTTCAGAGTGGAAGTCTTTGACGTGTGTGTCGATTCTATGTTGGAAGTCCTGGTGAATCCTTTTAGGAACCTTGTGTTCAGGGTTCGGGCTTAAGGATTAGTGGAGCTGCCTTGAGTCTGGAGGGGACTGATTCTGTGTTTCTGTGTAATTGTATAGAGAATGTAAATATGTTTGTTCACGACCACCCACGTTATTCTGCCCGAAAACCCCTTTTTCACATACAAATCACGTCCATCTCATGTCAGTTTTGACCAAAATTAACACCTGTTTTACAAAAAAAATTAACGCGCAAAACTGCCAAAAATCGACGTAATTAGTGTTTTAAAACGGGGGTTTCCGTGCAGAATAACATGGGGGATCGTGAACGAACATATTTTACATTATCTCCCCGCTATTAACGTCCACGGGACTGAGTCCTTACTACTTTTCTAAAATTATCTTCTACTTCCAACACTATCAACAAATCAGAACAATTAACTGGCTTTCCGCCTTGATTGGCTATTTTTACATCCAATAAATTTATAGACCCTCAACTAATTCTTTAAATTGGCTGTTTCCGTCAAAACTATATAACTGATAATCGCAAAACCCGACCTTAATTGATGGCAGTGCTCGTAGAACTGTAGAGGGATAGCCATTAAACAAACATACAACATTGGGTTCACGAGAAAATCGGCTGGTCTACTGCCTACATACTCATAAAGACCGCTTTTAAAGTACATATGTGTTTTAATATGATATGTTTCACCACTATCATAAAAGCCTAAAATTCGAGCAAGGATTCTAGGAAAAACGTACTCCCTTTTTTCTTGAAGTTCTGGAAAATTCATAGTAATTATAAGATTTGCCTCATTAATTTTTAAAATTAATGCCAAAATTGCTAAATACTTCTCTTAAAGAACAAAAGTTGTAGTAACCATCAGGTATTTTTAAATGGTTTAATAGATTGCCTTGTTCGTCCTTAATATCCACCCAGTTATTCTTATCTTTTTCAGATATGTTAATCCATTTTACTTTAAAGCCAATTTCTTTAAGAGCAATCCTACAACTCCCGCGCCTATTGTCAATTTCATGCGTTAAGAACACACGCTCGTTTTGTTTGGTTATATAGATGTACATCTTTTTTATAACTATTTTAAAAACCCTTTAAAAAAACTAATTTAAAAAATGGAACCTTTTAAATATAACGAAAGTGCCCTTCATGTAGGAGGGGGTTTTATAAACCCCAAATCTTTGATTCAGAAATTTAAACCCTTTGCAAAAGAGGATCATATGGCTTTCAAGTTGGGGTTTGCAAACCCACTAATAGATTTTTAAAAATCCCCCAAAAAAGGCGCAGAGTGCCATCAGCAGGGTCACCCCCCCTATGGTTTTTTCAAAATCAGTTAAATTTTGCCATTTACTGCGAAACTACGGGCTGCGGTGTTTCATATGAAAAACTTTAAAAAACCTTTAAATCTTTTAGTAAGGGCGTTTAAAACTTTTTGTTTATTACCGTACAAGAATAAAAACTGAACTAAAAGTGCCCCTCCCTAACGAAAAGCGTTTATCCATTTAAAGCCCAATGGAATATGCTATGGAACTCAACGAATTTAATTTTTAAACCCTTTTGCTTTGACAAAAGTAGACCGCTCATGGGTTGGAACATTGTTTTGTGGGGTGCAAAAAGGAATATCTTTGACAAAGGCCGGGCCCCACACCTTTTCCAACCAGCGCAAAAGTTCGTTGGGTCCTTGAACAAAAAAAATCCAAATCTTGGGCAACTTTATCTTAGTGAAAGTAAAGGGCCCCAAAAATGCCAGGGTAAAAAGGGCTTAATGACCCATACGGACATATTTTGGGGCCCTATTGGAGCAAAAAGCAAAACCCAATTACATATAATATCTACACTTTGATCCCAAAAACAATTTCAGCAATTTGAAGTGCTATTAACTTGTTTTTATTTGCTGCGCATACAAAGGTATCAAGATTTCTTCACAGCTGGTAAAATTTCTTTTTGTAGGCCATGGTTTACATGTACCCTCTGCCTTGTTCAGATTGGATGATACGAAAAATAATAATGAACCCTCAAGTGGAGCGGCAAATTAGGGCAAAAAAATGTTTAAACACAAGGCCCGTCATCCTTTTTTTAAAAAAAGTCCTACCCCTAAAGAAGGCGACCCGGTTAAACACCCCAGAAAGCGACCCACACCAGTTATAAGCCCCCCACAGCCAAAAGCAGCCCAAAAAGCACGACTGTTGATCTACCTCGCATGCATCATATAGCGAAAAGACAGCCTCGTTGGTTTTTAACTTTTACTGGTTTCCTACTTTTTTCACTAAAATTAACCCAGCAGCTAGACTCCTAATGCCCAAAGATGGTACCCATATAACCAGAACTTTCCTATAGTAGACAAACCAACTAAAAAACACTGCTATTATGCCAGGCAGAGCATGCGCTTTGGCAATAATTTTTTTAATAAGTTTGCTGTGATGAAAATTGTTTTTAATCCAACTTTTCCCCGGTTTTGGGCGTTGGGGGCGCTAGGCCCTTTTGGTTCACTACCTGTTAAAGCAAAAACGGTGTGGAGATAGAAAACCCAACAGCGTTAATTGCTAACATTGTAATCCCCTTTTCCCCGAACAGAGTCCTTATTTTTTGCTAGCGTAGTGTTTTCAAAAAGTTTCTTTTTATGTTTCTCTGATTTCTTTTGTTTGTGATGCTAGCTGCGTTGTTAGTAGACAGCACTTCAAACCCTAGCCCCCTTTTCTATCAAAAATCCTGTGTTTTTCTGCTTATTCTAACTTTTTCTTCTTCCCCTAAATTGTTTCGTCTGCAACAGCCAGTTATTTTTTTCTTCTTCATCCTTATCCAGTCAATAATTTTTGCCAAATTTTTTTCTAGTTCGCCCCTTATTGACAAACGTCATTAATCCCAATTTCCCATCAATAAATTTCCAATTTTCTTTTTTTTTCTATTTCCCTTAAAAACTCTCCAACTTTTCTTTTTATTCTTTCCAAAAATATTGAAAAAGGTCATTTCTTTTTGATCGTTTGGGAAAGTCTTGCCCAAGTTCTGTAAAAGACAAAACAGCTCGGGCCCTTTAAAATTTTAAAAATGTTTTAAATCCCCCTTGGTCGAAACAGGAAAAATTTTTTTGCCTAAGTGTTTAGTTTTAAAAACTTGTTGGGTTGGCTTTGTGAAAATCTTAAAAAAATTTCCTTTGCTGTTTTATATCAGTTTGTTGTTTTTTTAAAATTTTAAAAATCAAAGGACTATGGACCTGGCGGTTTGCCCTAAGCTTATGTAAATGAGTTAATTTCTTTTTTTGTTAATATTTCTGCACGGTGCGCAAACTGAAGGGGGTGTTTTTCTTTAATGAAGGGATTGAAGAATTCTGCGCTTTTCAAGTTCTTCACGAATAAAGGGGCCCTAATTTGTTTCTCTTTTAAAAATGGGGGCCTGGCAGATCTCTTTTTCTTCTTCAATGGTAAAATCGCGTCACATCTTCATCAATTTTTTTTATTTATATTCTTTTTTGTTTTATAAAAATTGTTTCCGGTTGTCCTGTTCCTACAGAAAAGAAAAGGCCCCCTGGCTAAAAGGTAAAAGGAGCTGAATTAGTGTAAATCTCCTCAAATGTTCGCGAAAAAAACTTTATAGTAAATTCCCTGATCTTGGCGCTGGCGTGTTAAAATGCCAGGCACTGTAAACTATCATTAAAAATAGATATTACTCGGCAGACCCAAATGTATGTTGTTGCTTTTTGGGCAAGCATGTTAAACTATGGAATTAAATGGGGGCAGAGAAGTATTTGTACTAAGCGAGGCAGCTTTTTCCCTCTATTCTGATCTATGGCGCCTAAAAAAGAAAAAAAAGAGAAAGTTTTACAGGGAATAAAAAGGCCGGGGTCTAAAGCCAGGTTTAAAAGGGGAGGATGAAAGGGATGATTTTAAAAGTGAGGGCAGAGCAGAAGCATTTGGAACAGTTCTGCCCCCCTCTAGATTTTGAGCTGTTAAAGACGATATCCCATATTCCCAAGGTGCAAAAAAAGAAAAATTCTACCCTGAATTTTTAACCCCTACGATTCTGTCGTTCGTCTGAAGCCTTTAGCTAAATACACAGTTAGCAACATTTCTTTGAGTTTGACGTTTTTAAAAACCCTGAATGGCCAGAAAAATTTTAAACTTTTTAAAAAAAAAACAGTTATTTTTTATGAAAGAGTTTAAACCCCACTACAGAAAATAAAATAAGCGAGGACCCTTTAACAACAACTAACTCCAAAAATTTTTAAAAAAAATTTTTTTTTTTACAAAAACCTCCTTTTAAAAAAAAACCCCTTTTTAATCCAAAAATTAATTCCCAAAAAATCAACTTTCCCTTTTTCCCACCCTCACAACATTTTTTAAAATAAAAATTTTTCATCAAAATCCCTTTGATCTTATTAAAAAAACTTCCCTTTATGAGTAAAACCCCAAAGATTTTTTTAAAAAAAAAAATAGGGGCTGGGGCTGGATTTTAGATAAAACATTTGAAACAGACTGTTGGAAGGGGAGAAAGGGAAGGGAAAAGGGGTTTTAAAAAATAAATTTCTAAGAAAGCAGACGGAAGCCCCAATAAATGCCTTTTTATGGTTTGTGATGCCCGTTAAACATTGAAGAAAAAAGACTAAAGATGGGTTTTAAAATGAGAAGAATTTTTAAATAAAAACGGGGGGATTTTTGAAGTTTTTTTCCTAAAGATCCGCACTGTTTTTTATCTGGGGTTACTGGTTGGGGGGAAAAATGTCTTGTACTTGATTTTTTTCAAAAAATTAAAAGGGTTTTTCATTCGGAATTGTTATATTCTGCCAAACCTTTAAGCACAAAAGCTTAAAAAGGGAGTTTATTTGGACAGACGAAAATATATTTCTAGTGCCCTTTAGCGACAACTGAGCGATGTTTAAAACATTCTATAAAACTTTTTTGAGGGAACTGAAACACTTTATTTTGAGGATGTTCGCGAACGAGACATTTTAAAAAAAAAAAAAGTCGTCAAAGTACCCCTTTAGTGGGCGCCCCGCCTTAGTTTCTGTGGGCTTTTAAACTAAAAAAATTAATGCTGTCTTAAAAGATTTCCCCCCCTTTTTTAAAAATTTTTTTTTTCTTTTTTTTTCACAAGGCAAAGATATTTTGAAGAATGTTTAAGTGAAAATTATATAATAAGGGAAAAGATGAGCTAAAAAAAAAAAGAGGTTAGAAAAATTAAGCACGCTAAGCTATGCTTACGGATGACCCCCCAGTTAAATCGTTTGTTTATTGTAGTTGTTTTATTTTTGATTGCTTATAAAATTTGTTATTATATTTTAATTTTATAAACAAAAATGTCTATGGGGCCCAGATAAAAAGGCAGCTGCCCCTAAATGCATGGTAGAGCTAAAGACCTAGCAGAACAACGATTTTTGATCTAATAGGAGGCCCGGGAAATGTTTTATGTTTAAATACCAGTGAGGGGTTTACAAACGAACAGAAATTAAAGACAAAAAAACGGCAGAGACCCCTGCCCAGAAGGATAAAAAATTTAAGAGAAAACGTTTTGGCAAACGTGATACAAAACTCTAAAAGGGGAAAAGCTTGGGCTTTGCTTTGAAATTGACTGGTTTTTAAATTTTGAACTCGACCCCCAATTTTTTACTATGTTAAGAAAAAAAATTTTAGAAAACCCTTAAAATAAAGGGCCCTTCTTGTAGCCTTGTCCCGGGAAAACAACAGAAAAAGCAATTGAAAACTAAGCGAGGTTTGATTATGTGTACAGAGAAAGAAGTCCTTGGGAAAGTGGGGGGTAACGTTGGCTTAGAATTTTCCCCCAACGTTTGAATCACTACCTAGGAAATGACGTGATTTTTGCTTATTTATTACCGGGGAGGGCGTCCTAGTTTGCCAGAATGGTTTATTGAGGTAAAATTTTTTGGCTGAAAACTTGGATGCCCTTTGCTCGTTTTGTTTTATAAAACGGAGTAAAAAAAAAAACCCCCTTTATCATCGACGGTAATTTTGTTGCGCAAAAAAACATATTCTTTATTTTTGTAGTTATTTTGGTTTTATTGTTGAGAAGTGGGAAAGGTTCTGGTTGTTGTTTTTAAAAAAAAAAAATTTTTTTGGGGCAAATTTAGGTTAAAAAAATTTAAATAACTTAAAAAAAATAAAAATTAAAATAATTACTAAAAAAAATCTAAAACAAAAAAACCTTTTAAAACTTCCACTTATATAATCTTTTTCTTCTCTTTTTCTACTTTTACCCATCCATTTAATTTTTTATTTCCTTTTCTATTTTCAATTTTTTAAAAAAATTTAAACCCCCAAAACAAAAACCCCCCATTTTCCCATCACCCAAATTTTATAAATTAAAATAAAAACATTAAATAAAAAAATTCCAAAATTCAAAACTTAGGTGACTAATTATAGACGGCAAAAAATAATTAAAAAAAAAAAGATTTTCTTTACCACATAGAATAGCAATTAAAAAAACATTAAAAAACAAACACTGATAGTTAAAACCAAAATAGGCCAAAAAAAAAAGTTTAAAAACACTATTTTTTTTTTTAACTCACTGTGTTGGGGACAACTTGCAACTCTTCACGAAAAAAAATCTTTTCCCCTTTTTAATTTTTAACCCTAAAAAAATTTCAAAAAAACCCCTTTTTTTTATAAACCCAAAAACCCAAACCCCCTACCCCCATTTAACTTCTCAATTTTCCCCCTTCCCCAAATAAACTTTTTTATCAAACCCAACTTTTTATTACCCCATCCTAACTAATTTTTTTTAATTTTTTTTTACTTTTTCCCCGTTCTTAAAATTTTTCATTGTTTATGGCACTAAGACGCTGGGAATTCCTTAACCCATTCTGTGTTAGCGTTCTGTACTTTGTAGTTCCCTAATTCTCTGTGAATTGATAGGTAAAAAAGCGTTCGTAGATTCTTATTAAAATTTTCAATAAGGTTTTTGATGAGGTTGCCCGGGGTCCCTTTTAAACTGCATGTGCTTTAAAAAAATGGTTTCAGAACCTTTAAACTTTTTCCATCATCAAATTGGATCATCCCCGGTATTTAATGGGCCCCGCATGTAATTTTTTTTGTAAAGACAGCACCAGCAGTTTAGCTTTCATCGTTAAAGGTTTTAGGTCTTTTTATCTTTAAGCCATGTCAAAAATGTCAGACATACTTAAATTTTTTTTCTACTTTGTCTGTGGGTTTTTCAGAAAATCCATTGGGGGGTGCATTTGGAATGGTTCAATTTTTGGTTTTTTTTTTTGGGGGCAGGCAGTTATTTGCCCAAAATTTTGTTTTTAAAGCCGTCTTTGATTTGTTCGCACTCTAGCGCTTTATCAGTTTTCAAAAGAGTCTTTCCTTTCCAAAACCCTTTTGGAGAATAAAATATTTTGTATTCGTATTTTACTTTGTTTGTACTTCGTTTGGGCCTATTTAATGATTTTTTTTTTACACAAGAAATGAGCAACAAGATAGACTGAGGTCATGCAACTGCAAAAACCAATTTCCGTTTTTTTGTTCCTCAGATGGGTTCAAAAATCAATTTACGGTGTTTTTAGAAATTCTTTCCTGTACTAAGTAAAATCATTTTGGTATCAACATCTGTAAAAGTGTGTCTGCTGCCCCGTTCTCTTACCTTTTTTTTTAATAAAGTCTAAGTGAGCAATTGCTTTTTCAAAACCTTGCCCTTTGTAATCTTATTTTCCCTTTTTATGATTTTTTCCCCTACCTTAAATTTTCTAAAAATTTAAATTTCTGGGAGAAGGCCAATGCATTAAAATAGTCTCCCCCATCAGAACCAAACCCGACTCTTTTAAAAATCAATATTTTTTAGATTAATCTTTTTATGAACTAAAATTTTGGGGTAAATCCCCCGTGTAACAAGAAAGTCTTTTGAGGGAATCCCCGCCGTAATTACAAATATAACCCTTAAAACGTCCCCAATGTTACCTTTCCCCAGTTTGCCCCTTCATTTTAAACAGTTTTTGCTAGCAGCTATAGCCTATCTAAGGCCGCTAAATTTCGCAGAAAGGTAAATCGTATTGATAATCTTTTTTTTTTACTTCTTTTTTTTAACTAAAAAAAAATTAAAAAATATAATACGAAAGGCGTCTATGTGCTTTTTATCAAATTAAATTTTTTTTTGTTAAAGCTAAAAATAAAGTTGCAACTAGTTTTTTGGGGAAATTTTATCTTTCCCGTTTGGGGTTTTATTCCTAAAAAACATTTTGCAAAGGGGTTTAATGACTATAAACCAAAGATAGGCACTGCATATTAACCCGCGTTAAAATCATGGTTTTTAAAGTATTATATTATTTTTTTTTTGCTTTTTAAAAGGATTGTGACGAACTATTAAAGTGTGGGAGCAAGCAACTATCGAGGTACTCAGCGACCAGCCATAAAAAAAGTTATATCTCGGCTGCGTGTGGGGGAAAATAAACAGTATTTAGGCACTGAACTAAATATTGAGCAAATTCAGCAACTCTTAATCAGACTTTAGAAATACAGCAGGGACGAAACACAGTTTTGGGTCAAAATGGTTAGATCAGTGGGGAACAAGATTAGTATATGCGAAGTTAGTAAGTAAGTGGCGCCGTTGATTCAGAAGAAGATTTAAAAAATGACTTATCACAAAATCGGTTTTAAATAAGTCAGAAAATCTTGCATGTGAATGTATTACAGATTTGGGACGTGTTATGCCCCTTATCATGGGTTAATACTTTTAATCATATTAATTTTTAAAAATTAAAATTTTTTTGCAATAAAAAAAAGAGCGAGAGAAGAGCCCCAGGACAATCTGCGGACAAAAGCAGGCCCCGAAGGGCAAATGAACCAAAGGAATGTACCCAAGTGAGTAATGTTATAAGTTAAAAGTCCCCGGACGTGTTTGGGGTGGGGTAAATAGCTGAATGGAAAAAGACTGCAAAAAGCAAAAACCCAAACGCAAAACAAAAAATTTTTGTAAAAATAAACATCGCCGCGCCAAAAAACGCCCATTTTAAAAACAACACAATCACAATCAAATCAAACGATAGATGTATTTTTGTATTGGGGTGCTGTTGTTGCTGGGGGGTGTTTTTTTTTTGCATACATATCCCAACACCTACTAACAAAGAGCGAAAACCCCCCCCGTAAAAAGAAGAAGAGTCAGCTTCGCAAAAAAAGTGCAACCTCCCGCATAGATCCATTTTCTATGGAATATTTTTAAGAACTAATAAATCAATTGAACTAATAAGTACAAGTTAATTATTTTGAAAATCTTTTTAAGTTAAGTGCAAGTAAATTACAAGTAAAATTATAAAATTTGTTTTTTTTTTTTGTTAGGTTTTTTAAGTAAATTTTGTTGGTTATTAAATAAGTTCTTTTTGGTTATTAGTTAAGTACAAGCCAAGTCATTCAAGTTAATCTTTTAAAGTTCTCCAATGCCCTACAGCATATAAAAAATCAGGCGACGTAAATTCTCTTGTTATTGTTAGAGATAGTGATTTTTTTTTAAAGAGTTGTGTTTCTTGTGAAGGTGAGCGCGATTTAAAATTTGTGTGATGAAATACTTTGTTTTCAAAGAGGCTTGCGTGTTTTCGTGGTTATTTTTTTTGACAAATTCTTTACTTATGCCCCCAGCCCTTTTTCATTACAGAAGTCTGGCTAGCAAGCAACACTTTGACTCAAACAAACATTCTTTTATAACTGCCCCGTTAAGTTTTCCTTCATCTTTCAATTACTTTTTGTTTTCGTTTAATGTAAAAGGGTGTCTTTTGGTAGTCACATGTGTCGTACCATCCATCAGTTCCTTTAGCCATTCTTTTTTTAAGTCTTTTAAAAGTCTTTTAGTTGGGAGTCTGGAATAAAAATTTTTTCTTTAAAACCTTCCTTTTCATGGTTTAAAATAAAGTCAACAGAAATTCTAAAAATCAATAATTTACAAACTTAATACCCGTAAACCGAAAAAACCAGGCTTGTCCCAATTAACGCCTTTTTCTTCAAATTTTTGCCCACCGGCTGCGTTAAATCTTCTAAAGTCTTGTGTTGGTTTAGAGGGAAACTTAAAGCTTTGTTTTCTTTTGTAAAAATTTCACATCTTTAGTCTGTGAGGGTTTTCCCTGGGTTTTTCCAAAAAGTGTTGTTCATCGTTTAAAAAAGTCTTTTTCTGAGGGTCGTGGCTTGGGTTTAAGTCAGTGTTCTTTTTTGTGTATGGTTCATAAAAGGGTCTTTGGGCAAAAGCAAAGATTCTATGAAAGCAGTCAGTTTCAGTCCGTGTTTAGGTAAAAATTAAAAGTCTGTAATGGCCACATACTTGTTTGTGGGGAAGATTGGGACGTTTTTGGGGTTCTGTGGGGGACTTTAGTTTTGCGGCCAGGGTAATCGTTGTGGATCGTGTAGTCAAAGGTATTCTAGTCTTTAGAATAAAAAATTTTTGTGTTACGTTAAAAATGCCCAAACCCCTTTAAGCCCTTGAATATTATTTGTACCATGCCCGGTACACCTGGAGTTACGTAATGGAAGTGGTTGACTCTAGATCCATAAGGGGGTTGGGGCCCAAGTACATTTGATAGTTGGGCGGGTTTTGTGGGATCAAA
>JAFLJL010006679.1:0-11734 GCA_018398815.1 Conus ventricosus
TACCAAATGCAAATTAGCCCGTACGTAGTTATGTGACTTTGATCGTCTTACGCAGTACTATGCCACAACGCAAGACAAAAAACAACCTTATTAACCCACCATCAGATCTGTTCTTATGCGTTTATTGTTGTTAGGTCAGACGGTCAACACACGACACCCGAGATTTAAAGAGGCCCCAATGCAGCTAGTAGATTTTTAGAGCAGATGAAACAACTTCGCAATTACTACTCCAACCAACTGAACCTTTCAGGCATTGTTATGACTCCTGAAGACCAAGAACGCTATGACTCATCTACACACTGTTGGATTTGCGGTTAGAGCTAACACCTAACAGTAAAGACGTGACAGTAAGAGACCACGATCACATTACTGGCAAATTCAGAGGGGCCGCGCACAACAATTGTAATCTTCAACTTAAGGTCGACCCCAAAAAATGGAAACTGCCTATCTTCTTTCATAACCTACGAGGCTACGATTCTCATTTTATCATGCAAGCAGTGACTTCTGAATATAAGAGGCTTACCTGCATTGCACAATCTTCAGAAAAGTACATGACTTTTACACTTGACTGTTATCCTTTTATGACTCTGCCCAACATCTGATGGCAAGTTTGGATAGTTAGCGGGATCTCTACAAGTCTTTCCAATCACTAAACAATACTTTGATCCCTCTTTAGTGCGTAAAGGTGTTTACCCCTATGAATACATGAACTCGTGGGACAGGTTTGACGAAGACTCACTTCCCCCTAAAGGCGCTTTCTTTTTCTAGTCTTAGAGGCAAAGACATAACTGATGCTGAATATGAATACGCACAGAAAGCCTGGACAGAATTACACTATGAAACAATGGGTGATTATCGTGATCAATATCTAATGGCTGACGTGTGTTTACTGGCAGACGTCTTTCAGAATTACAGAACTACATGCATGAAACATTACAGTTTAGACTCATCATATTATATCTCTGCCCCAGGCCTTTCTTGGGACGCTTTCTTAAAGTCTAAAAAACATCCAGATTGACTTAATTTCTGATCTGCCCACACTTCAGATGATTGAAGATGGGCTAAGGGGAGGTATTAGCATGGCTTCACATCCTTACTGCAAAGCCAACAACAAATATTTAGATGCTTATGACCCAACTAAACCGTCTAACTATCTAATGTACTTAGACGCTAATAATTTGTATGGGTGGGCCATGAGTCAACCGCTTCCACTGAGAAACTTTAAAATGATAAAAGGACCTCATGATGTTAATAATGTGTTAGGCATGTTGTCACAGATTCCGCCTGATAATCCAGCAGGACTAATCTTGGAAGTAGACTTATAATATCCTAAAGAATTACACGATCTCCACAACGATTACCCCCTAGCCGCAGAAAGATTAAAGATGAGTTCTATCGAACCGCCTAAACTTGTTCCCAACTTAGGCACAAAACTAAATATGTGTGTCATTACAGACTCCTACAGTTTTACTTAAGACACGGACTGAAACTGACAGCTGTTCACAGAATACTTATCTGTGACCAAGAGCCCTTTATGAGGCCATACATCAAGAAGAATACTGATCTTAGAACCTAGCCACTGACGCTTCAGAAGAAGACTTCTTTAAACTGATGAACAACAGCTGTTTTGGCAAAACCATGGAAAATCAACACAAACGTAAAGATGTGAAATTAGTTACAAAAGAAACCAAGCAATTAAGTTTGCCTCTAAACTAACTATCAAGACTTTAGAAGATTTAACGACAGCCTGGTTGGCATTATGATGAAGAAAAAGGATGTTAAGTTGGACAACCTGTGTTTATTGGCTTTACTGTATTAGAGTTGTCAAAGTTATTGATGTTAGAATTTCTGTACGACTACTTTAAACCACTGTACCCAGAAGCAAGAGTCCTTTACACAGACACTGACTCTTTTATTCTAGACGTCCCAACTGAAGACTTCTATAAAGACTTAGAAACAGAAGTAGCTAAAGGAACTGATGGGTGGTACGACACATGCGACTATCCAAAGGATTCGCCTTTACATTCAACTGTAAACAAGAAAGTAATTGGAAAGATGAAGGATGAACTTAATGGGACAGTTATAAAAGAATATGTTGGTTTGCGATCAAAGATGTATAGCGTTGCCAGCCAGACTTCTGTAATGAAAAAAGCTAAGGGCATAAGTAAAGAAGTTGTCAAAAAAAATATAACTCACGATAACTACAAGCAAGCTCTCTTTGAAAACAAAGTATTTTATCACACAAATGTTAATCTGCGCTCTACTCTTCATCAAGTAAACACAACTGCTGTTAACAAGAAATCACTAGTCTCTAACAATAACAAGAGAACTTACGTCAATCCTGAGTTTTCATATGCTGTAGGGCATTGGGGAACTTTAAAAGATTAACTTGACTGACTTGGCATGCACTTAACTTAAGAACCTAACAAGAACTTACTTAAGAACTTAACAAGAACTTAACTTTAGAACCTAACTAGTACTTAAAACAAGAACTTATTTTTTTTTTTACTTTACTTGTAATTTACTTGCACTTAACTTAAAAAAGTATTTCTATAACTAACTTAACTTGTACTTATCTAGTTCTTAACTTGTACTTTACTTAGTTCATTAAAAAACTTCCATAGAAAATGGGTCTACAGCAGGAGGTTGCACTTTTTTTTGCAGAAGTTGGTTCTTCTTCTTTTACTGTGGGGGTTTGCGGCTTTGTTGTTAGGTATGGTGTTAGGTATTCGTATGCTAAAAACCCCCAACAGCAGCAGCAACACCCAATACATAATGATACATCTCATCGTTTGATTGTGTTGTTGTTGTTAATTGTGTTGTTGTTAATTGGGTTGTTGGCGGCGATGTTGTATTACTATCTAACAATTTTTGTTTTGTTGATTGGTTTGCTTTTCTCAGTCTGTTCCATTCAGCTAGTTTACGCCCGGCCTCAATACGTCCAGGATTTTTAGGCTTAGTAACATTACTCACTTGTGGTACATTCACTGTGGTACATTCTGCTCCTGCGGAGGGTCCTGCGGATGTCCTGCAGCGTCTTCTTCTCCTGATCGCTCTTTTTTTTTATTGCGATTAAATTTATATGATCAAAATTAATATGATTAAAAGTAATTAATCCCATGATGAATGGGCATACCATCGTCCCAAATCTGTAATACATGTCACATGCAAGAGTTTCTAGGGACTTGTTTAAAACCGGATCTTGTGATAAGTCATATTTTAAGTCTTCTTCTGAATCAACCGGCGCCATCTTACTTACTAACTTAGCATATAAACTAACCATTGTCTGCCCCACTGATCTAACCATTTTTGACCCTAACTGCGCTTCGTACCTAGCATAGTACTTCTCAACGTCTGATGTAGACAGTTGTTGGATTTGTTCAACACTTAGTTCAGTCCCTAAATACTGTCTAGTTTTTCCACAAGCAGCCAGAGAGTATAATCTTTCTTTATGGCAGTGGTCTACGGAGTAGTCTGCTTGCTCCTCACACTTTAATAGTTCGTCACAATCCATTTTTAAAAAGCAATAAAAAACAATATAATACTTTTAAAACCATGAGTTTAACGCTGGTTAATTATGCAGTGCCTATCGTTGGTGTTATAGTTTATTCAACCCTTGCAAAATGTTTGTTAGGAATAAAACCGCCAAACATGGAAAAGATAGAAGATTCACCAAAACTAGTTGCAACCTTATTTTTAGCTTTAACAACAAAAGATTATCTGATTAAAAAGCACATAGACAGCCTTTCGTATTATGATTATTTTAATTATTTTTTTTTAGTTAATAAAAAGATGAGTGAAAAAAAAGATTATCAATACGATTTACCACTCTGCTGTAATTAGCGGCCTTAGTATAGGCTATAGTGTGTTAGCAAAAAAACATGTTTAAAATGAAGCCGGCGGATCTAGGAAGGTTAGACATTGAGGACGTTGTTAAGGTTATAGTTGTAATTACTGCAGGGATTGCGTCAAACGACTTTCTTGTTACACAGGGGATTATCCCAGAAAATATTAGTGCATAGAAAGATTAATTTCATAAGAAAATATTGATTTATAAAAGATGTCTGGATTGGTTCTGATGGTGGGAGGAGCTATTGTTAATGCTTTGGCCTTCTCTGGAAGCAATTATATGTTTAGTAAATTGCGGTCAGATGAAGAGAGAGAACGTCATAACAAAGCAATGGAAGATTTAGCTAAGGCAAGAGACGTTTACGAGAAAAGACGAATTGCTCACTTAGACTTTATTAATAAAAAGTTAAGAGAACAGGGACATGCAGAGCACACATTTACAGACGTTGATGAAGCAATGAGCTCCGCCTGGTGGTTCTTCGGAGCCACTTGCCGGTCTCAAGCCCGGGTAAAGGAGGAGAGTTGGGCGTGGGGCTAGCAACCTCACCCCGTAAAAACATTACCGCTACGGAAACAACAGCAAGAGAAACTACTCCATCTGGCAGAGGGAGTGAAGCAGACCAAGCAATTGGACTTATGAAGGAGGGGGACCAAAGCCGAAAGGACGTCTCCAGCCCGATAGCGGATCTTCTAACGCCAAAACGTCACATGCGAGTTGGATTTGGAACGTGCGGACCTTGTACCAAGCAGGAAGATTAGCACAAACTGTAAATGAGATGAAGAACTACAACCTGAGCCTACTAGGGGTCACAGAGGCAAGATGGACAAAAACAGGAAAACAGAGACTGAGTACTGGAGAAACCATCATCTGGTCAGGAAGGCAAGATGACATCCATCAGGAAGGAGTTGCCCTCATTATTGCCAAGAAACATGCCAATGCCGTACTGAAATGGAAACCAATCAATGAACGCCTGCTGTATGTAAGAATGAACTCCAAGTGTGCCAAGCTATCAGTTATAGTGGCCTATGCACCAATAGACAACACTGACGAAGAGGACAAGGATCAGTTCGACAGTGCGCTCCAAGCAACATTGGATGACATACCAAGACACGATGTTCTCCTCCTGATGGGAGACTTCAATGCAAGAGTTGGTAGCAACAATGAGAACAGGGAAAGAGTCATGGGGAAACATGGAATAGGAGACATGACCGACAACGGCGAACGGCTCATCGACCTCTGTGAAGAAAATGATTTGGTCATTGGCGGTACTCTTTTCGCTCAACAAAACCCACCACAAGCTAACATGACCTCCCCCGACGGAAAGACAAAGAACCCAAAATTGACCACATCATTATCAACGGAAAATGGAGGCGCCCCCTACAAGATGTAGTGTGATGCGACATGCAGATGCTGGTAGGGACCATGAACTACTGGTTAGCGAAACTGACCCTCAACTGAGGAAGGCAAAAGTTGGGGACAGTCGGAACCTGCGCTTTGATGTTGCCCAAGCTAGAAGATATAACAAAAAAGAAAGAATTCTGCGTCACCTTGAAGAATCGTTCAGCGTCCTCCAAGATGAAACAGCACTGACCATAGCCCAGTTTCAACAAGGCTATAACCGAAACAGCAAAAGAGACAATAGGTTATAGGAAAAGTGTGAAATCTGATGGATAACTCCCAACACATGGAAACCATTGAGGAGAGAAAACAGATCAAGAAGAAACTGCTAGATGCCAAGTCACCCAGGCAAAAGGGAAAAAGAATAGCAACCCAGCACAGAGAGAAAGACAAAGAAGTGAAGTTGTCTGCAAGAAAGAAACGTCTCTTGCGGAGGGGCTTGCTGAAGAAGTTTGAGGCAGCAGCAGAGATGAAGGATATAAAGACAGTGTATAGAACCACAAGAGGCTGCGGGGAGACAGGGACAGAACCAAGACATACAGTTAAGGCAGAGGACGGAAAACCTATCACAGAAGAATGTGCCAAGCTCGAGAGGTGGAGAGAGCACTTCCAGAGGATCCTAAACCGCCCGATCCACCAACACCAGCTGACATTCCTATGGCAGAGGAGGACCTGGACGTCAACATGGGAGACATCACAGTAGATGAGGTCAAGGAAGCTATCCGCAAGCTGAAGAATGGCAAAGCTCCAGGAGAAGATGGTGTATGCCCCGAGATGCTGAAGGCAGAAGAACAGGACACACCTCTTATCCCCCAAAACGCATCCTGCAGGACATATGGAACTAGGAGACAACCCCCACCTGACTGGAGAAGTGGTCCCATCATCAAATTCCCAAAAGAAGGAGATCTAGGAGAATGCAACAATTGGAGAGGCATCACCCTACTATCAATCCCCAGCAAAGTCTTCAGTCGCATCTTACTCCAGCGTAAAAAGAAAGCGGTAGATGACCTACTTCATCAAGAGCAGGCAGGCTTTAGAGCGGGGAGATCATGCATTGATCACATTTTCGTTTACGCCCAGATCCTCGAGCGCCCCATGAATGGAACACCCCACTTTACGTGGTTTTCATTGATTTCGAGAAAGCCTTTGACAGTTTGCACCGCGCTTTCTCTCTGGAAGATCCTACGACACTACGGCATTCCCCAGAAAATGGTCAACATCATCCAGTCCCTGTATGAGAGCTTTGAGTGTCGCATCATCCAAACAACCAGCTGACGGAACCATTCAATGTGGACACCGGAGTGAAACAAGGCTGCATACTGTCACCAATCCTCTTCTCCTTGGCCATCGACTGGTAGATGCGAAACGTCACCCGGGGAAAGCAAGGGGGAATTCCGGTGGATGTTGACCTCAGTCTTGGAGGACATTGACTACGCAGATGACCTGGGACTGCTGTCACACAAGCCTCAGGACGCCCAGCAGAAGACAGAAAGCCTCAGCGAGACAGCCAGCACCATTGGGCTGAAGGTCAACGAGGGGAAGACGCAGGTCATGAGGAAAAATGCCACAAAAAACAACCCCATCACCGCAAACGGCAAACCACTTGATGTGTTCAGGAATTTGTATCCCTGGGCAGCAGATGACCACACACGGCGACTGCAACCAGGGATCAATGCCAGTTTCGCAAAGCCAACCAAGCTTTCGCGTGCTTAGGCCCTCTGGAGATCCACCATCCTCAGCATCCAAACGAAGATTCGACTCTTCAAGAGCAATGTCCTCAGCGCCCTCCTGTATGGCTCAGAGTGCTGGAAGACGACCGTCGCCATTGGGGAAAAAGCTGGAAGTGTTCCAGAACAAATGTCTGCGACATATCCACAGGTCTTCTGGCGAACATCATCTCAAACAAAGAACAGGACTAGAACAGGAGTCTCCACAATACAGGACACCATCCAGGGCGGTCGATGGAGATGGTAGGGCATGTCTGTTGCATGCCCCCCAGCTCACTCCCCAGAACAGCCCTGCGCTGGGAACCCCCCAAGGTAAAAGAAAACGGGGGCGACCGAAGGAAACCTGGCGCAGGACAATAGAAAGAGAGCTGAAAGGAAAAGGACTGACTCTCAACACAGCCCCAGAGCTGCCGCAGACAGAGCCAGTTTGGAGATCTCTTGCCATAGCCTCAAGCCCCAGCAGGCACGGAGAGGACTTATGATGATGATGATGATGCAATGAATGAGTATTACTTAGTGACAGGAAAGAAGTTTCTAACATCGCCATCGCCAGAACTGTCTGACTTTTATGAACCATCTGAGAAACCGAAGATTTCCCAGAGATAGTTTTATTGCGGTTGGCATGACCTCAGTCGACTTGTTGTCACTTTCTTGTGTAAAATAAAATGCATTTAAATATGAAACAATACGAAGTACAAAATATATTATTCTCCTAAAGGGTATTGGAAAGGAAAGACTGCTATTGAAAAACTGGAGTAAAGCTGCTAGAGTGTCTGAATCAGATGCGAAAGACTGGCTTTCAAAACAGGCAATTTGGAAAATTTATATCTGCCCACCCCCAAAAGAATAATAAGGCCTCGATTTGTTAACTCATTTTCCAAATGGACACCCACCAGAGGGGACTTGCTGTATCTTCCACATGACAAAGTTAGAAGAAAAAAGTTTAAGTATGCTCTGACAGTTTTTGACATGGCTTCAATATATAAAGACGCTAAACCCATTAATGGATAAAAGCTCAACTGCTGTGGCTGTGGCTTTACAACAAATATACATGCGAGGTCCTTTAAAAGTATCCTAGGATGATCAGGTTGATGATGGAAAAGAGTTTAAAGGTTCTGTAAACCAGGGGTTTTTAAAACATCATGTTACAGTTAAGAGAGGGATCCAGGCAACCATCGATCACAAGCCTTAGTAGAAAACTTTAATAAGAATCTAGCTGAACGCCTGTTTACCTATCAAATCACAGAGAAATTATGGACATACGAAGTACAGAAAAACGCAACACAGAATGGGTTAGGAGATTGCCAGCGTCTTACGCGCCATGAACAATGAATAATTTAAGCAACAGGGTTGAAACCGTAAACGCGATAAAATTAAAAAAAAAGCATTACGGGAAGATGTTCAGGGGACTCAAAAACTCTTGCCGTTTGGACTAAAAGTAGATACTTGTATGCCTCCTGGAGAGGCAGAAGGGGATGTTAGAATTAGAGCCACAGATCCTATATGGAGCGTAGATGTATATGAAGTTGAAAGAATCATGAAAACAACCCCCCCCGTTTTTATTATTTAAGAGAGACTCTCACTTCTTAAAACGCCTGCCCCTAAAAGACCCTTTGTTTGTGAAGAGCTGCAAATTGTCCACCAAACACAGTGAGTTAACAAAAAAAATAGTATTTATTTTTTGCTAAACTTATTTTTTTTGTTAAACTTTTTTTTAGACTATTTTGGGTTTAACCGATCGTGTGTTTGTTTTTCAATGTTCTGTTTAATTGCATCAGTGTCTACTGTCGTGAAGTAAAAGTCTTTCTCCACTCCTTTTGAAGTTCAATTTTTTGTCGTCTGTAATCCTCACCATCGGCCATAAACTTCTGAAATTCTTCGTCCGTAATGTTTTCATCCTGTATGATTTGCTCATTCTTAATCTTATGAACAAGTTTTGCTGATGTAGGGCAACAATGGCAGTGTGCTTTTGTCATTTAGGAGTTAATTTCTTTTACAACAGCACTTACAATCATAGACATGGCGCCTAAACCTAACCCCAAAGGCCCCCCCAATGTAAAGAGGGTGGGCGCTCCAACCCCAGTAGCTAAAACAGCAACACTAGACCAGCACTTACGTTAGCTACGCTGATGAGCCAGTAATTACATAAGAAATAGTATTTACAGCTTTAGCATATTTCTTTCTAGTAACTCTATATTATCCAAGTCGCTTTCTATTTCCTTTTGAAGTTCAGTTATTTTCTCTAACCCAAACTGTTGAACCTCCATTTTTTAAATAAGATTATTTTTTAAATCATCTTATACATATCTTCTTATTAATCCTTCTAGCAGCACTTCATCAACAGAGTTTTAAAAAGCAATAAAATCAAAATTATTTAATGAAAATAGAGTCCGTACTGTTAGTTTGGTTTTGTAACCATCACAGTAACCTTTTCAGATGTATAGGGGGGATTATTTTGTCTCCATTTTTAGTAATTGCAATACTGAGCTTAAGAGGGCATCCAAGGTTTCAGCCCTTTTTTTGTACACCTCTGATTAACGTATGTTTTTGGCAAACTAGTATCGCCCTCCCTCGGAGTAATAAATAGCGAAAAATCATCGTCATTTGTCTAGGTAGTGACTGTAGCGTCGGGGTAAATTCTAAGCCGACGGTGTCATCCCCCACTTCAGCTAAGGACTTCTTTCTCTGTAGCATTATTCAGAACCCTGCCTAGTTATTTCAATCTGTTTTTTTTCTGTTGTGTTCCTGGGGCTAGGCTAACAAGAATGGGCCCTTCATTTAAAGCTTTTCTAAAATTGTTTTTCTTATCAAAGTATACATTAGGGCTTCGTAGTTCAAACTTTAATTCGAAGCAATTTCAGGAGCAACGCCCAAGCATTTTTCTTTTATGAAGTTTGTATTCATGTTTACCCAAAAACGTTTGCCTTAAATTTCGTATCTCTTCTTTAAGGGAGGATATTTTCTGTCGTTTTTTGTCTTCAATTTCTGTTCGTTTGTAAACCCCATCATCTGTGTATTTAATCCATAAACATTTCCTGGCATCCTATTAGATCAAACTCGGTTGTGTCTGCTAGGTCTTTTAGCTCTACCTGCAGTGCATTTAGGAGCTAGCTGCGCTTTTGATTCTGGCCCTATAGACATTCTTTTTTAATATAAAAAAATTATAAAAACAAATTGTTATAAGCAATTTTACAAAAACAATCTACAATAAACAAACGTATTGAACTGGGGTGGTCAGTCCGTAAGCATAGCTTAGCGTGCTTAGATTTTTTTCCCAAATGCTCTTTTATTTTTTTAGCTCATCTTTGTCCCCTTTTTATTTAATTTTCACTTAAACAATTTTTCAAAAACTATCTTTGTCCTTAGTGTAAAATAATACAACCGATTTTAACTGCGATCTAAAGTCTTTTAGACAGCATTGTTTTTTGAGTTAAGAGCCACACAGAACTAAGGCGTGGCGTCCACTAAAGCTAGCTTTGACAGAGTTTTCTTTTTTTAACAAGTCGTTCAGCTGAACAGTCATCAATAATAAACGTGTTTCAGTTCCCTCAATAGTCTATAGTAATGTTCTAAACAATCGCTCGTTTGTCGCTAGGATCAACTGAAAAATATTCTCGTCTTCCAAATAAAAATTCCTTTCTTTGTAAGACTTGTTGTCCTTAATGGTTGTTGTCACTGTATAGGACAGTAGACAGGGATATATGCATTAATATATCCCCCCTTATAACCACCCCTTTCCCTTTTACTAAATATGAACGCCACACAACCCAAAAACACACAAAAAAAAAATCAGTGCACAAAACAGAAGGGTTTTTTTGCATTCACACACGCAAAACTTACCCACAGAATGGCAGATGAAACACCAATACCTTTATATATCCGACACATAGGCGTTTTCCCCCCCCCCCCCCACCCCCACACACACAAAAAGAACAAAAACCCCAAAAAATCCAACAATACTATCAATACCCGACCATCAGCGCATGGCCCCCTTTTGCATACCCGTTTCACGCGTGTGCTGCACGTTTACATATAACAAACCCTTCCCCCAGGAGGCACAGATACACACCTCAGCCACAAAGGCCAATACCAGAGGGGACAAGGGTGAAAACACATCACCTGGTAATCCCGGGCTGAAATATCAAGCAAGGTTGATACGTCATAAACCGAGATGCCACGCAAAGCTTTCTTTCAAATTTATTCTTTATACTAATTTTTATGTGCCGGTGTCAAACCATCGGACCCAAAGCTTAACCCCAAATGTTCAACACCAATTGTTCAGGTAAACCCGCACCCAATGTTGTACTTTTAATACTTCATCCGAAGTCCCTGGCGGGTACTTGACACAGGCAAAAAAATAAAAAAAACCAAAAAAAAAACTTCCCAAAAAAAAAAAAAAACCACACACACAAAAAAAAAAAAAAACAACGGCAACACAGCGTTTCCCCATATGGTTAGGGAAAAAGTCGGTCTGCTTGACGGCGCTCTCACACTAATGCACCGCCAAAAAACAAAACCTTCACTGAAGCGCTTGAACGAAATAGGAGAGGAACGTTTGTGACACGTCGAAGAACGCGGTTCCCTCCCCACGGGCACCAACCACACCCGCAAAGTCACACGCTGATGGAATACTGCGGTGGGCCCCCAAGACGCTTGCCACCCTGAAGAGACAGATGAAGTCAGAGGAATGCCACCCCCTCGGACTGTGGAAGGGAGAGACGTCCCGACCGGAAGCCATCCTGCGGCTCCGGGGCTCCCA
>JAFLJL010006680.1:0-11657 GCA_018398815.1 Conus ventricosus
TGGAACCCAAATTACATAAAACTTCTTTTACAGTAAATCATGTATGTCACTGTACACACACGGAGGGGAGATAAAGTAACTTTCATTTACATGTAAATCATTGTCTGTCACTGTACACACACGAGTGAGAATGAAGTCTTCTTTACATGTAAATCATGTATGTCCACTGTGCACACAAGGAGTGAAGATAAAGTAACTTTCATTTACATGAAATCATTGTCGTCCACTGTGCAGACAAGGAGTGGAGAATGAAGTAACTTTCATTACATGTAAATCATTGTATGTCCACTGTGCAGACAAGGAGTGGAGAATGAAGTAACTTTCATTTACATGTAAATCATTGTCTGTCCACTGTGCACACACGGAGTGGAGAATGAAGTAACTTTCATTTACATGTAAATCATTGTCTGTCCACTGTACACACACGGAGTGGAGAATGAAGTAACTTTCATTTACATGTAAATCATTGTCTGTCCACTGTGCAGACAAGGAGTGGAGAATGAAGTAACTTTCATTTACATGTAAATCATTGTATGTCCACTGTACACACAATGAGTGAAGAATGAAGTAACTTTCATTTACATGTAAATCATATAGGCTTGTGGCTGGACAGAAGTTTACTTCTGCAAATGTTTAATCTTCATGCTCTTGAAGAGCATGTTTCGTTTTATTGTGGCTATTTTTATTCTTTTGTATGTACTTGAGCTGATAAGGGTAGTGTAAGTGCATTGGGATTTCAGTGAATTCTGAGCCTTTTGTAGTAGAGTTGATAAGGGTAGTGCAAGTGTATAGGGATTCAGTGAATTCTGATCTTTTGTCAGAAGAGTTATTCACCTTGGTTCCAGAATTGTCTTTAGAATGGCCGTAGAGGAGTAGGAATACAATAGTTGGTTTGTGGAGATAACCAGTCTACTGGGCATAATCTCTGTTTAGGAATGTGCACAAATTACCAGATATTAATGGATATTTCTTCATGGTAATGACAAAGCATTAATTAATACTGTTACTTACTGAAGCTCAGGGCCTATATTTTGCTGCGTATTAGCTGTTGGTGTAAACTGAAGGCAATAATACCAGCCTCCCGCCAAGATGCGATCTTTTCCCCACGCCTGTCACACCGAACAGAGGTTTTGCCTGTTCGTTTGATGAAGGAAGCCCGGTTTTATGCTGGTAGCCACAACACCAAGGAAAAGGTGATTATTTTTGAGATATGTCAAAGTAAGTTTACTGGGAACAAGTTCATTGGGAATCTGGTTGTTATAGATAAATATTTTTGTTGTTGTTGATTTGTTAAGTGTTTTAAAGAAAATGTTAAGAGCCACTTAATGGAGATGGTTACAAGACTAAGAGTTTTCACTTAGGAGGAGAACTGGTTGTATTTTTCTTTCAAGAGTCTTGGATAGCTCTCTCTCTCTCTCTCTCTCTTCTCTCTCTCTCTCTCTCTCTCTCTCTCTCTCTCTGTGTGTGCATGTTATTTTTTTTCATGGATCAGTACCTGATGTGATGGAAGCTGGAATGAATTATTCAGTTATGCTCAGTCCTTGTAGTTACAGTGTTGTTGAAAGCAATTCCTGAAAATCAATGCTGATCTATTTAATTTTCATTCTAGATGTAATCAGAAGCTTCGTTTTGAATTGTGGTCCATTTTTTGGCCACACTCGGGTCTAGGATTACGAAGTTGGGCGAGTTGCGACGATAGGTGAAAGAAGGGAAGTAACCCTTTTTTTTGAGGAGTAAACCATTGAAATGTATGAGTTGCTTCCCTTTGCTGGATTCTTGCTGGCTATGATTGATACCAGGCATTTATTATCTTTTTTTTTATCATGTGCGTCTTGGTGCTATGATTTAGGGACACACATGTTGCCCTTTTCAGAGGATGCCTGTTCCACACCAGAGAGGTGGCCGGGACAGATGAACGGGTGTGTGTCAACACCCTGTCCTGAGGTAGATAATGTTTTTCCCATGTTGATATCTGTTATAATTTTTGTGTTTTGTTTTGACATTTTTCAACATGTCCCTGTGCAATTCATTGTACCTTTGGTACCATGGATTTTTTGTAAGCTGGTGGTCACAATGGTTATTGTAACCACAAGCCAATGTGTATGCAATCAATGGTATTCAATGAGATGATATGTTTTTCTTTTGTCAGAGCCATTGATTGAATGATGTTGTGTATGTATTATTACGAGAAAATTTAAAAATTTGTTTTCATATTATGAGAGACTAACTGAATCTGCTGAGTAATAATCTAGTCCATGTCCTGTTGATATAATTGCTGTTTTCCTGTTCTGTTGTCTTAATAGCACAAGGGTCAGTGCTGCTAGCATGCAGTACAACCTTTACTGTAACAGAACAGATGCCGGTATCCTTCACAGTATCTTAATGTTGTTATTTTATTTTGCTTTGTTCCATTGTTATGCTGAGTTCATTTTTTTTGCAGATTCACCCATGGTTGTGTACTCATAGTTATAAATGTATGTTTCCTGTCATTCATGTTTTTGGAGATTTCTTTTTTTGTTCCCCAATTTTCTAATATGTTGTTCCTGGTAATTTCCAGGTTGTTGGTAGGTTGGTTTGGATTTGATTGACTGAAATAAACAAAAAGTCAAGCATCAACACGGTCTGGGTGATGGACGGATGACTCTCCCCCCCTCTACCCTTGACAGCTTACAAAATAGCGCTGCGGAGGATGAACGAGTGCCAACCTCAGGACGCGGGATCAGGCCCTTGTATGTGAAGTCACAGCAAGGAAGGTTTTCATTTTTTCATTTAAATTTTGAATTTATCCCTATGGTGCGGTGGAGATGGCAGGCCAGATCATTGTTCTGCGAAGGAGCTGACCTGTAGCTGATTTCAGCATGATGGGAAACTGTCGTGGCACAGTGATTGAATGATGTATCTGATTATTGTGAATTGATATGTTTGTTTCTTTTTGATGGAAGGACCACCCTGATATGACCCCCGTGATCAGCTGAGCTTTAATGTGGACTGACATGGACTGGATGTTGTGCATAATTTAGAAGTTGGAAGATTGATGTTAGAGTATGTGCATAAGTATATTAGTGAAGGAATTTTTTTTGTTGTTAAGCCTTTCTTTGTCATGAGTACTGATATTTCTAGGATTTCACTTTCCCATTTTTGTGTGTGTCCTTGTTTTTCTAGCGTAACCTTTTAGTATATATCTATCTTCAAAAGATTATTGAAAGATGGCTGAGGTGACCTTGGACAGTCTTGCTGAAGAACTAGCAGCTTTGAAAAGAAATGCTCAGAGGGTAATTATAGCTCCAAGGGAAAAGTCAATCAAGGTATTTTCAGGGACAGGTCCCCCAAACCCAGTTGGAAGGGGTTTGAGAAGGATATCAAGAATATTTGGTCAAATAGGGGTCTCCAAGAGGCGGATCAAGGTGAAAAAGTAGATATCATTTATAGCCACTTGACAGAATGTGTCAAGAGTGAACTGTTGTGTCACCCAACGGATGGCACAGATAACCCCGATGAGCTTTTCAAATTTATATAAGGTGTGGGGAGAGCAACCCGTCCATCAGTCAGCTGTTGGGGACTTTTTACTCCATCTCACAGAGGGGGTATGAAGGGGTTAGGGAGTATTCCCACAGGCTGAACAAAGCCTTTACAGATGTGACACAGAGGGGGTATGAAGGGGTTAGGGAGTATTCCCACAGGCTGAACAAAGCCTTTACAGATGTGACACAGAGGGGGTATGAAGGGGTCAGGAGTATTCCCACAGGCTGAACAAAGCCTTTACAGATGTGACACAGAGGGGGTATGAAGGGGTCAGGGAGTATTCCCACAGGCTGAACAAAGCCTTTACAGATGTGACACAGAGGGGTATGAAGGGGTTAGGGAGTATTCCACAGGCTGAACAAAGCCTTTACAGATGTGAAAACAGAGGGGGTATGAAGGGGTCAGGGAGTATTCCCACAGGCTGAACAAAGCCTTTACAGATGTGACACAGAGGGGGTATGAAGGGGTTAGGGAGTATTCCCACAGGCTGAACAAAGCCTTTACAGATGTGACACAGAGGGGGTATGAAGGGGTCAGGGAGTATTCCCACAGGCTGAACAAAGCCTTTACAGAGTGACACAGGGGGGGTATGAAGGGGTTAGGGTGTATTCCCACAGGCTGAACAAAGCCTTTACAAAATGTGACACAGAGGGGGTATGAAGGGGTTAGGGAGTATTCCCACAGGCTGAACAAAGCCTTTACAGATGTGACACAGAGGGGTATGAAGGGGTTAGGGAGTATTCCCACAGGCTGAACAAAGCCTTTACAGATGTGACACAGAGGGGGTATGAAGGGGTTAGGGAGTATTCCCACAGGCTGAATAAAGCCTTTACAGAGGTGACAAGAGGGGTATGAAGGGGTCAGGGAGTATTCCCACAGGCTGAATAAAGCCTTTACAGAGGTGACAAAGAGGGGGTATGAATGGGTCAGGAGTATTCCACAGGCTGAATAAAGCCTTTACAGAGGTGACAAAGAGGGGGTATGAAGGGGTTAGGGAGTATTCCCACAGGCTGAACAAAGCCTTTACAGATGTGACACAGAGGGGGTATGAAGGGGTCAGGGAGTATTCCCACAGGCTGAACAAAGCCTTTACAGATGTGACAAAGGGGGGTATGAAGGGGTTAGGGAGTATTCCCACAGGCTGAATAAAGCCTTTACAGATGTGACACAGAGGGGGTATGAAGGGGTCAGGGAGTATTCCCACAGGCTGAATAAAGCCTTTACAGATGTGACACAGAGGGGGGTATGAAGGGGTCAGGGAGTATTCCCACAGGCTGAATAAAGCCTTTACAGATGTGACACAGAGGGGGTATGAAGGGGTCAGGGAGTATTCCCACAGGCTGAATAAAGCCTTTACAGATGTGACACAGAGGGGTATGAAGGGGTTAGGGAGTATTCCACAGGCTGAACAAAGCCTTTACAGATGTGACACAGAGGGGGTATGAAGGGGTTAGGGAGTATTCCCACAGGCTGAATAAAGCCTTTACAGATGTGACACAGAGGGGGTATGAAGGGGTCAGGGAGTATTCCCACAGGCTGAACAAAGCCTTTACAGAGGTGACACAGAGGGGGTATGAAGGGGTTAGGGAGTATTCCCACGGGCTGAATAAAGCCTTTACAGATGTGACACAGAGGGGGTATAAAGGGGGTCAGGGAGTATTCCACAGGCTGAATAAAGCCTTTACAGTGTGACACAGAGGGGGTATGAAGGGGTCAGGGAGTATTCCCACAGGCTGAATAAAGCCTTTACAGATGTGACAAAGAGGGGTATGAAGGGGTCAGGGAGTATTCCACAGGCTGAACAAAGCCTTTACAGATGTGACACAGAGGGGGTATGAAGGGGTTAGGGAGTATTCCCACAGGCTGAATAAAGCCTTTACAGATGTGACACAGAGGGGTATGAAGGGTTAGGGAGTATTCCCACAGGCTGAACAAAGCCTTTACAGAGGTGACACAGAGGGGGTATGAAGGGGTTAGGGAGTATTCCCACAGGCTGAACAAAGCCTTTACAGATGTGACACAGAGGGGGTATGAAGGGGTCAGGGAGTATTCCCACAGGCTGAACAAAGCCTTTACAGATGTGACACAGAGGGGGTATGAAGGGGTCAGGGAGTATTCCCACGGGCTGAACAAAGCCTTTACAGATGTGACACAGAGGCAGAGGAAAGAGGATGCAGTGCAGCAGCCGCTGGATCAGAAAATTCTGCGAGACCATTTTGTGGCTGGTCTTTGCAATGGGCAGTTAAGAAGGCGTCTGAGAGAGCAGACGCACAAAATCCCAAATTCCTCCTTCTTAGAGCTTAGAGATGAGGCTCTAAGATGGATGGAAGATGAGGAGAAAGAGGGTGCCACTGAAGCTGTCTCGGCTCAGGCGGAGGCATCGTCAAGCAGATCCAAGCCATGGAGGCCATTGTAGAAAAATTAGGAAAAATGGAGGGCAGGATGAGACAGATGGAGGAGCAGCTCTGTGCAGAGAAGCGCCCAAAGCACAATCAAGGGAAGTGGCAGGCAGGCGGAAACTGCCGTTTTGCCAGAGATGGGAGGCCAATATGTCTAGGTTGTGATAGGCCAGGTCATTTTTCGCCGCAACTGTCCAGATCTGTCGAGGCAGGGAAAACGACATTCCTCAGTAGTGACGAGTCGCACTGCTGAGGGGCAAACCTTCCGGCTCACTCAATAAAATCCTTGGGAGATGTCCATATGCCAAGGTATTGATTAATAACAAGGACGTTGATGCCCTTGTGGACACTGGGTCACGGGTCACCATGATGGGGAAGGCACATTCAAAGAACTCTTTGGGTGCTCTCCCCTAAAACCTGTGGCTGGTTGGCTGTGAGTCACTGCAGCTAATGGCTTGGACATTCCTACGTAGGATATTTTGAAGCCGACGTGGGAATCTGGGCACCACGGTAAGGGAAAGGGCATTCTGGTGAGGTCCTCTACATCCACATCAGTGTTCCTGTCATCCTAGGGATGAATGTGTTGCGGGAGGTAATGCCAGATGTCAGTGCCCCAGTGGTGCAGGGTTTTGCACGGGTGGCAGGAAGGGAGTCTGTGTATATCCCGCCTCGGGCAGTGGCCAGCCCCAGAGCAACTGGGCAGTAAATAGAACACTGCAGGACCAGGAAGTGTTGACTGAGCACTTCCAGACTTCAGTCACAAAGGTTTGCTTGTCCCACCCACGGTAAGCAAGGTCGAAGGCAATGCTTTTTTGTTCAGGTCATTAATGTCAATGACGAAGGCGTTGTCTTGAGACCAGGGACAAGAGTTAGCACAGTGCAGCTATTCAAACAGGAGCTGCCCCCAGGCAAAGTGTCAGTGGAAGTTAGCTGCAATCAGATCCATGTCTCAGTTAACTCCACTGAGACTGATAGTGAGGTACAAGGCGGAGAGTACCCCATTAACTGGAGGGTATAGACTGCACTGACCGCCAAAGGCAGCAGCTGGAGGAGTTGCTGAAAGCCAATGCGGACCTGTTTTCCGCGATGACTGTGACCTGGGGTACACAGACAGGGTCACGCACAAGATCCGCCTTAAGGATGATGTCCCTGTGGCCTCAACCTTTCGGAGGATCCCACCAACGCAGTACCAGGAGGTGAAGGAGCATATCCAAACTCTTTTGGACGAAAGATTGTCCAGAAAAGCTCCAGTGCTTATGCATCTCCGGTAGTAGTTGTCCGAAAGAAGGACAACTCTATCCGCCTCTGCGTCGATTACGTCGCCTAAATGAGAAGGCCATACCAGATGCCTATCCCCTCCCAAGGATAGATGATTCATTGGATGCACTTGGAGGGGCCAAGTTGTTTTCCACTCTGGATTGGCAAGTGGCTACCATCAGGTTGCCATGGCGGAGGAAGACAGGCACAAAACAGCCTTCATCACCCCATTCGGATTGTTCGAATACCTGAGGATGCCAATGGGTTTGTCCACCGCCCCCGCAACTTTCCAGAGGCTGATGCAAAGCACAATGAATGATTCTGGCATTCCAAATCCTCCGGTATATCTGGTGAAACTGCTGGTCTACAGTCAGACGTTCGAGGAACATCTCGAGCGCCTGAAAATTGTATTTCAGCGTTTGCGTGAGGTCGGGCTGAAGCTCAACCCCAGAAATGTAATATTGCGCAACGGCAATAAGTGGAGTATTTGGGATACACGGTCTCATCTGAGGGAATCGCAACCTCAGACTCAAAGATCAAAGCTGTGGCAGACTGGCCAAGACCGCAATCTCTGCGAGAACTGAGATCTTTCCTTGGGTTTGCCAGCTACTACAGGCGCTTTGTGAAGGTTTTGCCAGTCTAGCAAAACCACTCACCAACTGGTCTCTCTGACATACAGCAAGAGAAAGAAAAGAAGCGGAAGAGCCAGCTGGTATCTATTGGAAGGCATGGACTCCTCAGTGTCAAAAGGCATTCGAGGATCTAAAAGAAGCTTTGACCTCTGCACCCGTACTAGGGTACGCAGATTTCAAACTGCCTTTTGTCCTGGAAACAGATGCTTCCTTGGACGGCTTGGGGGCTGTGCTCTCACAACACCAGGGAGGAGAGCAGCGGGTTGTCGCATATGCCAGTCGGTCTCTCGTCCATCAGAGAGAAATATGCTCAACTACAGTAGCATGAAGCTGGAGCTCTTGGCACTTAAATGGGCCATGTGCGAAAGTTTCGACCCTACCTTTTGGGCACCCACACTGTAGTTCTGACTGATAACAACCCCCTTAGTCACATCCAGACAGCCAAATTAGGGGCAGTAGAGCAAAGATGGGCAGCTGACTTGGCATGTTTTGGGCTTCACCGTGAAGTATCGATCAGGGAGAGAGAACAGGAATGCTGATGCACTATCTCGAAACCCTGTGTCTGGGCCGAGGGGTCCTGGCGAGGAAAGGGGTGAGTGCAGTCTCGTGTAGTGGGACACGCATGGTCGGAACAGTGCATGAAATTGTTCATCGTACCACGGTGGAACCATTGGAGGCAATCCAAGTGAAAGCTGACTTCCCTCTGTCTCTCTTCCTGAGCCACCCCCAGCTATGCAGTTCCCTTCATTATCGCTTTCTGAGATACAGGAAGCACAGCGGAAAGACAGAAGCATAGCCTCTCTCATCCATTTGTGGAGTCCCATTGTCGTCCTCCTGGGAAGCAAATTCGGACCATGGATGCTGACCAGAAAGCCCTTCTGCGGCATTTTGACCGGCTGCATCTCAAAGAGAAGGTGCTTTACAGAGCGGTGGAGGATGTGACAGAGGGACGGGTGTCACAGCTCGTTGCCCTGAAGGCCTTCGTGCCCGTTCCTCCACATGGCAAAACCCGGACTGTGGACATCAAGGGCCAGAAAGGACTCTCGGCCTTCTCCGACAGCGAGTGTTTTTGGCCCAACATTCATCTAGATGTGGATGAATGGTGCAGGCGTTGCCAGCGCTGTCAGACAGCCAAGGTGCAGAACAAAGTGGCCCACACCCCTATGGGTCTCTGCTGGCTACCAAACCCCTTGAGGTCATAGCAGTTGACTTCACTGTATTGGAGCCTGCCAGTGATGGCACAGAAAATGTTCTAGTCATCACAGACATTTTCACCAAGTACACAGTGGCCATCCCCAAAACGGGATCAAACATCTGCTGTTGTAGCCAAAGCCCTGATCCAGAACTGGTTCCAGCATTATGGTATCCCACAACGGATTCACTCTGATAAGGGGCGTTGTTTCGAGTCGGCCATAATTCATGCATTATGCCGCCATTACGGGGTAGCAAGTCCGTACTACCTCATACAACCTGCAGGAAATGGCCAGTGCGAACGATATAATCGTACCATGCAAACTTGCTCAGGACTCTCCCTGAAGAGCAAAAACGTCGCTGGCCTCAGCATTTGGCAGAGATAACGTGGATGTACAACTGTACACCACACAGTGCCACAGGGATGTCCCCATTTTTACCTCATGTTTGGGAGGAAACCCCGGCTCCCCATTGATATCTTTCTAGGAGAGAAAGAAGAGGAGTGGAAGGCAGTCATGCCAACCCAGTGGTTGGAGGGACATGTGGAGCGGTTGAGAGTGGCTCACAGAAAAAGCAGGGGAGCAACTCCACATCCATGCTTCCCGGAGGAAGGCCCGGCAAGACCAGGGCAATCCCACCCCAGACCTCCAACGGGAGATCTTGTCCTGACCAGAAAACATAGGCCAGGGCGGAATAAGATCCAGGATATCTGGGGGGAGCGGATCTTCTTTGTGGTTCAGGTGCCTGGACCCGGAAGTGGGCCATTCACCATTGCCCACTGGATGGTATTGGCACTATGGTGAAGGTGAACAGCATGAAATTTGTCAGTTTCTCCCCTCTGTTGTGGAGCTCTTGGAAGGATGGATCCTGAGAGTCGCTCTGAGCCATCTCCAGCAGTGACCACACATCTAGAGTGGCACATTGTCCCATGGCCCACTGACAAAGGGAGCCAGGAGCCTCCCATGAAAACCCCCCCATCCCACCTGCTGCCCCACAGTCCCCTGATCAGCAACCACTGACAGACAGGAGCGGAATGACTGTCCGCAGATCTGCCCGCTCCAACAAGGGGGTTCCCCCACGTTGGAAGTGGAAGTGAATGTAGCATGTTAGGATAGGCATGCTAGGATAGGCATGCACCTCCTCCATCTTTTGGAATCTTTTGTTTTTTGGGTTCTTTTTTTGACATGGGCATATGAATATATTCAGCCAAGTGGACACTTTGTTGGGAAAGGTTTTGTTGGGTTGGTTGATAATGCTTCCAACGTGGCTGAAGGCAGTTCATTTGCGTGTATTGCTGCAGATGTTTGTTGGACATTTAATTTCGTTTTTTAAGGTTTTGTGAGAAATGTTGGTTGCATCTGTGTATTCAATGTGGACATTTAATGGGGTATGAAGCACTGCCTTTTAAGAAAAGTTGTCTTGCATCCGGTATGTACGAATGAAGATTGACAGATGCCGAGTCAAGACAGTATAGGCAATAAATGCCATATGCCCCTGAATGCTTGTTGGAAAGAAGCATTTTCCAGATTACTTTAAAAGGAAGATCTGAAAATGACTGACTTGAGGGCTACAAGTGAAAAAATGGACTCTTGTTGGGAAAAGGTGAACTCGATGTCCTACTGAATGCGATGCTCAGTTTAGGAGGCGACAGAAAAGCGCGAGATTGGCACTTTTAAGTCCCAGGGAGGTGTTTTGGTGTTGTAAGCCAGGCCCGATTGGGTTTTGTAAACTGCTGTCCCTCCGTTCTCTTGGTCGGTATGACTGCGATTTGTTTTTTTGTTGTACTATATTGATCTTTTGATGAACCATTCGGCAGTTTGATTTTGCTATGTGTGCTGATATGTTTTTTTTGTTTTGAATTCTAACGGAATCTACCTTGTCGGTTTAAGTTTCTGTCTCACTGTTGGTGGTAATTTTTGTTGACAATTTACCTGTTGAGGGTTATATTGTCGCCAATGATTTTTTGGTGTATTTTTGTGTGCAAACGGCATGCTATACTATAGGCAAAGTTATGGGGACCATAACTGTCAGCAGGGGAGATTGTGACCGGACAGAAGTTTACTTCTGCTAATGTTTAATCTTCATGCTCTTCAAGAGCATGTTTCGTTTTATTGTGGCCATTTATTATTTTGTATGTAGTTGAGCTGAAAAGGGTAGTGTACGTGCATAGGGATTTCAGTGAATTCTGAGTTTCTGTAGTAGAGTTGATTAGGGTAGTGCAAGTGCATAGGGATTTAGCTTGGTTCCAGAATTATCTTAGAATTCCAATGGATGAGTAGGAATACAGTGGTTGGCTTGGCTGGCTTGGATGGTTGGTTGATCTGGTTTTGATTGACTGAATAAACGAAAATGTCCAACATCAATATGGTCTGGGGTGATGGAAGGATGACGCTCCCCCCTCTACCCTTGACCTCTCACACAAAATTAAAAAAAAAGAAAGAGTATTGAAAGATTACTGGTTTGGTGTAAACATATTAAGAGAGAATGTAGGCTTGCTCACTCCAATTATGTTAATTTGATGATTTCAGAAAAGGGGATCATCAAAACAAGAAATTATGGTCTTACATTTAAGGAGTAAGAGACAGGACAACATTGGGATTCCAGACTGAGAAACAACCAGAATAACTAAACAGGACCCTGAAGGGAAAGAAAATTA